>CM077078.1:263115020-263199640 GCA_039513925.1 Platanthera zijinensis
AATTCAAGACTTCGAGTTGAGGCATCGTCGTAAGACCGGTATCCCCACGAGCTCCTCTTCCTCGGGAATCCGGCCCGATCTCCTCGATTGTAATTCAAGAAGCTCGAGTTGAGCAAACGTCGTAAGACCGGTAATCCCCAGCGAGCTCCTCTCCTTCGGGAATCGGCCGATCTCCTCGATTGTAATTCAAGACTTAGTTGCGTCGTAAGAGCAGCGTCGTAAGACTTCGAGTTGATCCGCCACGAGCTCCTCTCCTCGAATCGGCCGATCTCCTCGATTGTATTCAAGACTTCGAGTTGAGGCAGCGTCGTAAGACCGGTATCCCCACGAGCTCCTCTCCTCGGGAATCGGCCGATCTCCTCGATTGTAATTCAAGACTTCGAGTTGAGCAGCGTCGTAAGACCGTATATCCCCCGAGCTCTCTCGATCCTCGAGGAATTCGGCCGATCTCCTCGATTTTAATTCAAGACTTCGAGTTGAGCAGCGTCGTAAGACCGGTAATCCGCCCACGAGCTCCTCTCCCCTCGTGAATCGGCCGATCTCCTCGATTGTAATTCAAGACTTCGAGTTGAGCAGCGTCGTAAGACCGGTATCCCCACGAGCTCCTCTCCTCGGGAATCGGCCGATCTCCTCGATGACGAGAATGAGGGGCCCCGCAGGCTATGTTCGACGACTAAGCCCGGTTCAATTTTCGTCATACGCGAGCAGGCGAGCAGACCTCGCGCCGAGCAGGCGAGCTGATCTCGTGCGAGTAGGCGAGCAGATCCCATGCGGGGAAGCGAGCTGGAAACCGCGCGAGTAAGCGAGCCCCGGGGGCATGCAAGTATGTCCCACACGCCACCCGCGCGGTTACCTCAGCAGGTTCACGAGTATCCGGGTGCAGGGGCGAGTAGGTCCCGGCGAGCGGATGGTCGATGTCAGGACCATCCCCCTGCGACCCAGCGAGCGTTCCTCTCCGAGCCTATGAGCCTGAGCGAGTAACATCCAGACAGAGAAAAACCAAAACCTTGTTCAAATCATTAAGTCAAAAATTTGGTTTACAATACAAAAAGAATATCGGCGAGCAACTAGGACTCGTCGTCGCCAGTATCAGGCCGATATTCATCATCCCCTATATCGCCGATATCTGCAAAGTCGTCGCTCTCTGCGCTCTCGCCGCTGCTGCTTCCGCTGCCGGCTGCTGCTTCCGCTGCCGCTGCCGCTTCCGCTGCTGTCAGAATCACTGGAGCTGGTCGGCGACGACGCGCTATGCGGCGGGACAGTCCCCTCGGCGAGCAGCTCGGGAATGAGCTCGTCGACAGTGAGTGGCTTCTCCCCCTCGACGAGCTGGCCCCCGAGCCTGAGGCACGCGAGTATGACGTTCCCCGCGCCCGCACAATCTCGCGGCGAACAGAGGATCTCTCCTCCCAGAGGACGCGTGATTGCTTCACCACTCGCGCCGGGTCCTCGGGTAGCGGGGTTGAGGAGCTCAGCCGTCCTTCAGCAGCGACCAGCCTCGTCTCCATCACCGCTGCGCGAGTTTGGCCGCCTCCAGCTCGGCCTGGGAGGCGGCGAGCTTCTCCTCGCACTCGGAGAGTTTTATTCGCCGCTTCTATCTCGGCAGCCTGCGAAATGATTGACGTCAGGATCTATCAACGAAGCAATCGAGCAAACCCATCCAAGGACAGCTCACCTCGAAGTCCTTCCAGCGGACTGACTGCATGCCGAGGTCGATGGCCTTCTTGGAGACGACCTTGAGGGCATCGGTCGTCTCCAACAGCTTCCTCGCCGAGTAGTGACTCAGCTCGCAGACCGAGCGAGCGCACAGGCCGACTGTGGGCGAGCTCCGACGGGGTCAGCTCTAGGACGGACTCCGCGTCGACCCGACCATAGATGGCGTGGAGGACGGCGAACGCCTCCTTCTTGTCCTCCCAGTCAGTCGACCAGGACGGGAGGTTGGTGCTCAGCGACACCGAGTTGTCCCCCGCCGACCAGGTCACGAGCGGGCGACCGTAGGCGTCCACCACCCCCTGCCCGAGGCCATAGTTGGGGTGGAAGTGGGGCGACTGGGCGCCCGTCGGCGACCGGCAATCGACGGATCGTGGCGACGAGGTCTTCGCCCTCTTCCTTGCGGGACCCTGCGAGCTGGCCCGCGACTTTCCCTTAACCCTTCTTCTCCCCAACGTCGGCAGGAGGGCGAGCATCTGACTGCGTGACGGCGACTTCCTTCGCCAAAGGAAGCGGCTTCTCTCGGAAGCTCATTGAAACTGCAAACGCGCGACAAAGTTAGCTTCAGCAACAGGCAAAGGGGCGAGCGAGTAACCAGGGCGCATTTCGAGTTCGGCTTACTTTCGTCAGGGTGGATTGGCTCGAGCACGTTGACGTTTAGTCGCCAGAAAATGACGTCAAAGCGCCGACCGCGAAAGTATTCGAAGAGCTGCTCGCGAGCTCCTTCGAGGATGGGAGGAAGAAAGGCGACATCGGCTGGTTGGTGCGGTCTGCCGAGAATACCGCCGAAGTCGCCATGAATGACAATCAGCTGCTCGCTCCAGCGATGGACCTTATTCGCGGTCCCAACCAAGGTGCAGACATGGCTGCTAAAAAAGATGACCCCCTCCGAGGTCGCCGCCAAGGCGAAAATGCGGCGGAAGACGGAGGGTTCGAGAAGCGATCCTCTCTTCCCGAAGGAAGCATAGGAATCCCATGATGATCGCCACGCCGTTGGGATTAATCTGCGCGGGGACAATCCCGAAGTAGCGCAGGATCTCGCAGAACTCCGGCCAGAAGGGCAGCCGGAGGCCTGCGTCGAAGTGACGCAGCGACATTACAAGCGAACCCTCAATATGGGTATTGAGGCGCTCGCTGCGAGTGGGGAGTCTGGCCGAGTATTCGTCAGGCAAGGAGCGTTCCTTGAAGGTCGCCAGTTCCTTCTCGGTGGTTATGGACTTCTTAAAAGCCGCGTCTGCGAAGTTAATTGCGTGGGCCTGTCGGCGAGCGCTGGCGTCGTCACCAACCATGTTGGCGAGATCCGAAAGCAATGAGAACGGCGAGTTGATTGTTCAGATACTCGTCAGGAGGAAAGAAGGTCGCTACAGCAATATGCTTTATGACCCACCTACCCCTCCTATTTATAGATATGACAAGCCCAAGGGGGGGGGGGGGGTCAGCCGTCCCAGCGAGTATCTAACGAGCTCGCGCGATGAAGATAAACCTGCGACATTATCAGGTGAACTAAAGCTCGGCACATCAAGAAATAAAGCGCGTACACAGAGGCGAGAATATTCGCGCACACGAATTAATCAAATTAAAAATAAAATGTCCGGAAATACAAGTCGCGCGAGGCGAGTTACATTCGAAAAGCAAAGAAAAAAGAACTATGGCGCCCTCGGCCGATCGGGAGGGTGCGGATGTCGCCCGGCCCAGCCAATCTCGCGCGCACGCCGGTAATGCTCCGTCGCCAGCGCTGTTGCATCGTCGCCAAGCCGGAGCTGCTCCTCCATCCTCGCCAGACGTCCAGCAGACCCCATGCTCGCCCGGATGCCGGCCAGCTCGTCAAGCACCAGCTGCAGACGGTGGTTGTTCAACTGCAGCTGGCGGTCATTTTCTTTGACCATGTGAAAGCGAGCTTCATAGTTTTCCAAGGTCGACTGGAGCCCTTCGACCTTGGCCATCCTCGCCTCCAAGCCGAGATGCGTCGGTGAGGATCGCAGATAGCGAGCTGGTCGAACTTGCTCTCCAGCTCCATGTGGGCACAAATGGCGGCCTGGCGATACTCCTCCCGGAAAGCCGATGATGTCGATGAAAGCGCCCCAGAGGTCGCCGGGCAATCTGACAAGGCAGGAAGATGGATCGTCAGGTCAGAAAAAGTAAAAAGCAGAGCGTTATTCAGTGGTAGGAGGCTCACCACGGCGAGGAGATCGGATCGGCGCGGCGAAGGAGGTCGCCCGAGGTATCCCGCCTCCCCGAAGAGCTACTCGGAAGATCGGCCAGGCCTACCCTGCCCGCGCTCTCCAGACCCTCGCGACGTAGTCGGGGTCTCCAACCCGTGGAGGAAAGTAGGGTGGCCGCGGCCTCTCCGGCTTCTTCACCGCGGCGGAGCTGTAGACGAGCTCGCAGAGTGGTGCGGAGCCCTCGGCGCAGGAGCCGGAGAGTCGCGGTGGTCCGAATTCGGCAGAGCAGACAGAGGCGGCGGAGGGGGCAAGCCGGTGCTCGGCGTCTGGCCAGGAGTGGCGACCGCGGGCGCGGCGGCTGCAATGGAACGCTCATCGGGGTATCTTCTCGCCGCTCGCAGCAGCAGAGGCCGCCGTACTCGCCGGAGGAACCTCGCGCATCGCCCAGATGACCCAGCGGGAGTGCTTTCGCCGGCAGCTCCTTACTCACAGGCGGGGTCCTTCACCAACGCCCAGACGCCTCCCCGAGCCGAGGCCTATCCGACCGTGCGGGCGATCTTGAACGCCTGTTTGGTACCCTAGATGTGATTTGGCTTATGTAATCCCTTTCCAGCCCCTCTTGATCCATATAAAGATATATGATCATGTTTAGACTCTGTTTAGTCTCCCTAGGGCAGTTTATAAACTGACCTAGAGCTTAGGTTAGAAGTTCTAGATGTTTTTGTGGTTAAGGCTTTTCCGTTCGACCATCGTCGAACGAGGCCTCGCGATCGTCGATCATTGGTCGACGATAGCAGGGCTATTGAATCGTTGCAGTCAAGACAATTATCGTCGACCGTTGGTCGACGATCTCAGAGCAAGCTTACTACGCTCTGAAGGTTGGTCGACGATCTGTCATCAACAGATTGACGATCGTGTTCTTGCTTCACGATTTCTGTCTCGACAGATATTTGCCTTTGCTGGTCGACTATCTGTTAGCTGGTCGACTATCTGTTAGCTGGTCGACTATCTGTTAGCCGGTCGACGATCTATTAGCTGGTCGACGATTTCTGGTCGACGATTTCTGTTCCGACAGATTCCTGCTATTAGTCGACGATCTGTTTGCATCGACGATCATCGAACTCCTGTTCGACGTTTTCTGTCTGCTTTTATCTTTTTGTATTTATGCTATTCCTTGGTTTATTTCCAAGTGTGTTAGCTTGTGGTTAGAAAGATTTTCTGAAGTTATTGTTGCTAAATTTATGGCTTAAATTCAAATGAATTATTTACAAAATATGTCAAGCATAAATCACGGGATTCGTATTCTTGATAAAGCATTTTGTCCTATTATACAAATTGCGTTGACTTTATCTTCCAGCTTGTTTTCTAGCCGTTGGTACTATGTACTATTTCCAAGAATGGTACGTCTTTATGCTGAGATATTTTTCCCGCTTATTTTATTCCTTATTGGGACTGACAGAAAGTTAATAGGCCATTCTATTCCTATTGCTATATTCTATTTTGAGATAATCTGTTGCAGGGCTCGAGAATTCAAATCAATAGAGCCGTTCCAAAGGAAAAACGTGAAGACATATTTAAGAGAGATTCTTCTCTCAGCAAAAGAGAAGTTACAGACACAGAGAAATATTATTCATTCGCTCAAGCATCATCAGAGCAGCTCTTCACAATCTCACAACAAGAAGAAGAAAAGTTTTCCTGAAGCAAAAGCCCAGAGCAATCATCTTTCATTCTCAAGTCTCCTGAGCATCTGCTTAGAGTTTTCAAGACTTCAGAAAGAGCTCCAGTTCTGCTTCAAGTGCTCCAGAATCTTAAGACCTGATAAAAATCAGTCTTCAGATCTCTGAGGATTTAGTTTCAGTTTATCTGAAACTCCTTCATCCTGAAGCAAAGGCTTTCCCTGGACTTTCACTGAGCCAGGGGGAGACTTTGATTCTTTAGAGAATCCACAAGTCTTCTCTAATCTGTATTCACAACAGAGAAGATAATCTAACCCTCTCAACCCCTTTGTAAAAAGAGTTTGTTCACACCTCTTCAAAAGTGAACGTTGGTGACAGGGCACCTTATCAACAACCTGTGGTTGAGCATCCTTATCAAAAGCTCAAAGGGTCTGTTTGATCTACCTGAAGAAGATCATTGGTGGCAGGGCACCTTAGCAAAAACCTGTAGTGGATTCCTACCAGGGTGGTAGAAGAGTGGAGTACCTATTAAGAGGGAACCACTATATATCCTGTGTCCATCTGGTTATCTTGCTTATTCATCTTATTCTGTGGCTGTGATAGAACTACCTAGGATTGCTAGTTGCTGTGATAGACTTATAGTTAAACTGAAATTTCAGTTAACTCTCTCACTTGTGCACTTCACTGTGTTAGGCTCTTAGGGTTCAAGTATCAGATTATTTTATTCCGCAAATCAACTCCAAGGGAGCTGACTAGTTATTCATAAAATTTGAATACTCTATTCACCCCCCCTCTAGAGTAGTTTACAACTTATCCCCTCACTTTCAATTGGTATCAGAGCGAGGTTAGCTGTTCATACAGGCTAACACATGAGTTAAAAGATCCTGTGATAAGTTGTTTCCTGATACCATTCACAAACACTTTCACACATGGCCCAGTCTAAGGATTATTCAAGCACCAGACCTCCTGTATGCAACTTGTTCAAGTTTGGCATATGGAAGGCCAGGATAAGACTATACATGAATTCTATTGATGAAGATATCTTTTCTTCTATCTTGACAGGACCACCTGCTAGGCCTGCTGCTGCTTCCACTTCTGCTGATCTCAGTGCTGTGCCACCACCTGACTACAATGAAACTTACAAGAAGGCAAAAGCAGCTGATGCTAAGGCAATGAATATCCTAGCTCAGACAATGTCTGATGAGATATTCCAGAAGCTGGCTGAATGCACCTCAGCCAAAGCTATGTGGGATTCCCTCAACCACATAGTTGCTGGCTCAGCTGATGAGAGGAAGGACAGGAGATCCAATCTCACCTCTCAGTATGAAAATTTCAAGAAGGATGATGCTGAAGACATTGACACAATGTACACAAGACTCAGTTCAATAATAAGTGAACTGAGGTCTTTGGACAAGGAGATAACTCTATCAGAAGTAAATGACAAGATCCTGATGTGCCTTCCCATCTCTTGGGACTCAAGGATATGGCCCATCAAGGATGGAAGAAACACTGTGGAACTCTCCACAGAAGCTCTGTTGGGAAAGCTCAAGTCATATGAGCAAACTCTAAAGAGCAGAGCTGCTGCAATTGAAGTAAAAACTCCAACACCAACAAAGAAAGAGCATTCTCTAGCTCTTAAGGCTGCTGAGACTTCTGAAGGAAGTCAATCAAATGAGGAGTTACTGGCACTCATTGCCAAGAGGTTCTTCAACATGGGAAGAAGAGACCTCAGAAAGAAGTTCTCCAAGCATGAGGACAAGCCAAGGTATGACAAGACTCCATCTAAAGAAATCATTTGTTATGTTTGCAGCAAGCCTGGACACATTGCCCCAGATTGTCCAGAGAAGAAGTACAAGGAGAAGAAACATGAGAAAGAGTACAGGAAGCACCACTCCAAGTCCTCATCACATAAATACAAGAAGAAGGACAAGGGATTTGTGGCTGCTACCTGGAGTGAAATAGAAGAGGATACCTGCTCCTCTAGCTCCAGTGATTCTGAAGAAGAAGAAGAGAAGAAAGCCAAAGAGGTCTGCCTCATGGCCATTGATGCCTGCAGCTCTCTGTCAGCTGCAGAGAATTCTGAAGAAGAAGGAGACAATGAAGAAGATTCCTTTATGGAGGACCAGGTAATCGACTCATTTGACTTCTCATCTCCTGAGTTCAAACTAAAATTTAAAACTCTATGTTTAGATTTACTATTATCTGAAAAAGAAATTAAGTCACTTAGATTAAAAATAATGGAACTAGACATGGAAGGTATTGAAATAATCAGATTAGAAAAGGAATTAGAAAGCTTAAGAGAAGAAGTAACAGTTCTAAAATTAGAACTAGCTAAATCTAAGAGGTTAGAAGAAAAATTAAATGGCAGAAGCCTTAAACTGTCTGAAATTACCAGTATGGCAAACACTAGGGTTGGTAATGATAAACTAGGCTTAGGTGCTACACCTAGTGAACCCATCCTCCTCACAAAGGAGAGATTTAGCACTCCAGTAAAATTTATTTCTGAATCAGGAATGAAGAATACTGAGGAAATTGAAAAATGCAAGAAAATTCAGAATAAGATTAAGAAAGAGAATAGGAAGAAAAAATTTCTAGCTTTACAAAAATCTTCGACCAGTGATCGACGATCGTGGAATCCAGAACATCGTTCTACCATAAATGATCGACGATATGGCTTGCGATCGTCGACCATTGATCGACGATTTGGACTTAAGCTGGAAAATAAAAATCAAACTTCCAGAACTTCAAATCCTAATCACCACCCCAGGTTGTTTAATCCTTCAACTGAATGGATTATCCCACCTAGGAGATCACACCCTTTAGGATATAAATCTAAGCCTGCAAAATCTTTTATATCTAGTTTTTCTTTTGTGAAGAATACTGGACCCAAGGTAACCTGGGTCCACAATGTATAACTGTTCTTTCTGCAGGTGAAGACCTATCCAGTCATACATGACAAATGGTATCTGGATAGTGGATGCTCAAAGCATATGACAGGAAAGAAGAAGAACCTGTCAGGTTTCAAAGCTAAGCTGGGACCAAAAGTTGTATTTGGGGATTCCAGCTGTGGACAGACTGAAGGGTATGGCAGCTTCACCATAGGAGCTGTAACCTTCAAGAAAGTAGCTTATGTCTCAGGACTAAAGCACAACCTAATCTCTGTAAGTCAAATGTGTGATGCTGGGTACAAGGTATGGTTTACTGACACTGCTTGCAATATTTCTTTAAATAATACTGTTATGTTAGCAGGTATTAGAATTGGAAATGTTTATGTTGTAGACTTTAATTCATCCAAATCTGAAGTATGCTTATTTAATGAAGTAACCAGTAATAATACCCTTTGGCATAAGAGACTTAGTCATGTAAATTTGAAAAACATTTCTAGGTTGGCTAAATACAATCTTGTACGAGGTTTGCCTTCTTGCCCCTACAAGAAGGAAGGCCTCTGCAAAGCTTGTCAATTAGGTAAGCAAACAAGAAATAGCTTTAAATCAGTTAATAAAAGTGATTCTCCCAGGATTCTATACTTGCTACATTTGGATTTATTTGGTCCTATTGCTGTACAGAGTCTTGGAGGAAAGTCTTACACTCTAGTAATTGTAGATGACTTCTCTAGGTTCACTTGGGTATTCTTCCTGAGAACTAAGGCTGATAACTTCAAGGTTCTTACAGATTTTCTAAAGTGTATACAGAGTGAGTATTCTACTCAGATTGCCTTGATCAGAAGTGATCATGGTACTGAGTTTGAGTCTCTTCTTATGCAAGAATTCTGTGAGAAGGAAGGTATCAAACATAGCTTCTCTGCTCCTAGAACTCCTCAACAAAATGGGGTAGTTGAAAGGAAAAACAGAACCCTAATTGAAGCTGCAAGTACATTGTTGGCCGATGCTAACATGCCTCTGTCCTTTTGGGCTGAAGCAGTCAGCACAGCTAACTATGTATTGAACAGAAGTCTGATACATAAACTTAAGGGTAAGACTCCCTATGAGTTACTTAAGCAAGTGAAACCTAAAATAGACTACTTTAGAGTATTTGGTTGTGTTGCTTTTGTTCATAACAATAACAAAGAATACCTTAGAAAATTTGAGGCAAAAGCATCAATGGGAGTTTTTCTAGGATACTCTCAAGTAAGCAAAGCCTATAGGGTCCTTAATAAATCCTCTCTTAAGATAGAAGAGTCTGCACATGTCTCTTTTGATGAGACAGTCATGTATTATAAGGAGAAGGACTCTTCCTCTAGTAGTACAGTGCAAGTCCTAGGAGTAAGTAAGGATTTGGAAGGTTTGAGACTCACACAGGAGAATCATCCCCAACAAACTCCTCAGGTTGCTCCCTCAGATTCTGAATCTGATGTAGAACTTCTTGAAGTTAAAGCACCTGCTCCAACAGTTGATCAAATTCCACATGAGGAATTAAATCTTGAAACTGTTGAAGATCAGATCATTGTTGAACCTACTGATCTTGTCACACTTAGAGATCACCCTGTATCTCAAGTGATTGGAGACATTTCAGCAGGAGTCCAGACAAGACATCAACTCAACAAAAATGTGATGTTTGCTTGCTTCCTTTCTCAGGTTGAGCCCCTAACCATTAAAGATGCTGAGCTTGATCCCCATTGGATTATAGCAATACAAGAGGAGCTTAACCAGTTTGAAAGATGTAAAGTTTGGACCTTGGTTCCAAGACCAAGAGGCCAACGGATCATAGGCACCAAGTGGGTGTTTAGAAACAAGCTTGATGCCCAAGGCATAGTAGTTAGGAATAAGGCTAGGCTAGTAGCTCAAGGCTATAGACAGGAGGAAGGCATAGACTATGATCAGACCTTTGCCCCTGTAGCTAGACTAGAAGCCATTAGGATTTTCCTAGCCTATGCTGCCTATAAAAGATTTAAGGTCTTCCAAATGGATGTGAAGAGTGCCTTCCTCAATGGAGATTTAAAGGAAGAAGTGTTTGTTGAACAACCACCAGGGTTTGTTTCATCAACCTTACCCACTCATGTGTTCAAACTCCAAAAGGCTCTCTATGGACTCAAGCAAGCTCCTAGAGCTTGGTATGAGACCTTAGCAAATTTTCTTCTAGAACACAAGTTTGTGAGAGGTGTAGTAGATAGAACCCTGTTCATTAGACATCATAAGGACTCACAACTGTTAGTTCAAATCTATGTAGATGACATTATATTTGGCTCTACTGATCCCAAACTATGCAAGAGGTTCTCTGAACTAATGCACTCTAAGTTTGAGATGAGCAGCATGGGTGAGTTATCCTATTTCCTTGGTCTCCAAGTGAAACAGAGTGTTGATGGCATCTTCATTTCTCAATCAAAATATGCCAGAGAGCTGGTTAAAAGATTTGGAATGTCTGATGCTTCATCAATGAGCACACCTATGGCCTCAAATGTAGTTATTGATTCTGATGTTAATGGCAAGCCTGTTGATCAAAAGAACTTTAGAGCCATTGTTGGTTCCCTGCTGTATTTGACTGCAAGTAGGCCTGACATAATGTTTTGTTACATGCCTATGTGCTAGGTTTCAGGTCAACCCAAAGGAATCTCACTTAACTCTTCTCAAGAGGATTTTGAGATACCTTAAGGGATGTCCTAACTTAGGACTGTGGTACCCAGCTGAGTCAGGATTTGAATTAATTGGATATTCAGATGCTGATTATGCTGGTTGTAGAGTTGACAGGAAAAGCACCTCAGGGACTTGTCAGTTCCTGGGAGAGAGACTTGTCTCTTGGTTTTGCAAGAAACATGCATCTGTGTCTACTTCAACTGCTGAGGCTGAATATATAGCAGCAGCTAGTTGCTGTTCACAGATCTTGTGGATTCAAAATCAGCTAGTGGATTATGGGTACACACACTCAAACACAAAAATTCTGTGTGACAGTACCAGTGCAATATCAATTGCTCAAAATCCTGTGCACCATTCCAGGACCAAGCACATTGAGATTAGACATCACTTTCTGAGAGATAATGTGGAAAAGAACAAGATAGTAATGGAATTTATATCCACAGACCTGCAGAGAGGAGATATTTTCACTAAGCCCCTTGATGAACAGAAGCATTTATTCTTCCTGAACCAGCTTGGCATGATTAATGGTTCAGAGTAGTGAAAATTTGGTTAGTTTTGTTTTTTGTCTAAAATCGTCGAACGACTGATCGACGATCTTCGACAGGTCAGAACTATCGTCGACCAACCGTCGACGACAGCTCGTTCTGTAGTAAGGCAGAAATCGTCGACCAACTGGTCAACGTTCTCTCCTTAGGTATCTATCGTCGACCAATGGTCGACGACAGATTTTCTGTGCTGGGTGGAAAATCATCGACCAAACATTTATTGATCGACGATCGTGGTAATTGCGTGTAGTCGGTCGATGTTTACCGATTAGTCAAACATTGACTATCGTCGGTCTGTGTTCGACGACCGATTTTATTCCGGGTTCGACGATCGCAGATTTATATAAAATAGTCGATTTAGGTCTGAAGATCGTCGTCCTTCCGCTCCGTCTTTTCATATTCCTTCTTCTGGCTTAGAATTCGCTCTCGAACTCTAATCCCGCGCGATTCTCTTCTCCCTTGTTTTGCTTCTCGATTCGCCATCTTCTCTCAAATCCTATGGCGATTCCTTCTGCTGTTCTCTTTGGAATGAAGTTCGACACTGGATTCTGTGTCGACTTTGATTCTTTCAGCCGATGCGATCAACCAATCCAAGATATTCTGCAGCTGTGTGAAGACCAAGGCCTCAAGAAATTTATGTCGTTCTCTCCTAAGATTCATATACCAGAGATTCGTGAATGGGTATATACTTCGTCCTCCAGCGACGACGCCATGACAGGAAAGATAAATGGCGAGGAGGTCATTCTGACTCCTGAAGTATTGACTGAGCTGTTTGGACTGCCAACAGGAACTGAGGACTATGAGCAAACTGCAGAAGAATATGGCCGCATGCTATCTGTGATGGGCCATGCTGAGGGTGTTCCAGCTAAGCTGCTAAAGATAAACCTGTCTCCAGAGTACAAGTTTCTGGCAGACCTGGTGGGCAAGGTTGTTTTGGGAAAACACTCGCTCACGACAACATCAACAGGCAACAATTTGCCCTGATGTCAGCTTTGGTGAATAAGGCACAGATTGCCTGGGGAAAAGTTCTGTTTGAACTAATAAGGAGAAAGAACAATCAGAAAGAAGTAAATCTTGCCAGGGTATTGGGTGTGTTTCTATATGTGAAAGCACCCCTGCTGCTTGTGTCTGCACCCTCCGCAGTCAACGCCAGCAAGAGGTTGGACCCCTCTCTATTCAAGAAATCCCAAAGGATTATCAAGAAGTCAGCCAGGGTTGATCCTAACCCTCCTTCAGACACAAGGGCTGATTCGGCCGCTCTCCCGCTTACTGGGGAAGGCTCAGTAATCCCTCCTTCCTCCCTCTCTATCCCTGCATCCTCTTCTCCTGCATTACTTTCCTCTACAACACCTGCAGTGCCACCACAACATGCATCCTTCATTCCACCTGCATCTCCACACCAGTCACCAACACCACAACATCTGGCAGCTTCAGCCAGTGTTGACATGGTGACTGCTACCATCCTCACGCATCTTTCTCAACATGAATCCCACACTCATGTTGATGTTCACCCATCTCCACATGACTCATTTGATCATGTGGCAGATCATCCTGCTTCCATTCCATCCACCTCCACATCATCAGCATTTCAGATAACTCCTGAATTGCTTGCACATATTGTCGAGCTCATTACTCCCTCCATCCAAAAAATGATTGAGGTTGCCAATGCCCCTCTCATTGCATCCATCAATGCCCTTACTCAAGCCATAAAATCATCTCATCCCTCTGCTGAGCCCTCTTCAGTAAGATGCATGACTCCAGTCCCCACTGAAGTCATGCAGGGGGAGATGTCTGTTGAAGTGGTCTCAGGTGATGCCCTGACCCTTCAGGACAATTCCTCTCTTCCCCTTCAAGGAACTGTAGAAGAACCTCAAGAGATTCCAGAGAAAGAACCAGAAGGTAAACCTTAAAATTCTTCCTCCAAAGGTTATAATCAGGACTTCAATTTGATATTTGTATCTAACAAAGACATTCACTCCCTAGTGAATCTAGCTTCTGAGGAAGAAGTTCCTGAAAAAGAAAATGAGGAAGTCCCCATGGACACCTGTGAGTATGTTGCTGCTCAACCTGATGGTATAGCTTTATTTAAGATTCTAATTAATTCAAACTCCAACTTAGAGTTAATTTCTTATCCCTTCCTTTCCATCACAGCTGCTGATGACCTTACATCAGTATTGCAAGTTGATGCTGCTAAGTCCTTTGATTCTGATAAAGACTTGGAATCATTTCTTAACTCAGACTGTGAGTTCTCACTCACATCTACTCCTTTTGTTCTTCCTCCTCAAGAGATAGTGGTCCCTTATAGACCTGAGTACCTTGATGACCCCTTGGTCAAAGATACTCTTTTCTTTTCCTGTATGGCACTCCTCTTGTGCCTTGCAGAGGTGTCTATCCCTGATGTCACTGAACATCTAGAAGGAATTATAACCTCCTTCCTAGATGCAAAGTGGTATCCTGTGTAGATCTTCAGGTAATCCTATCTATTACCTGTTGTTTGTTCACCTTGGGGGGAATATTTTATTCCCACTTGGTTGTTAACCTATATTTCTTTGCATGCAGGCACAACCATAAATGCTGCTGCTGCCGAAGACATCAACATCCCTGCTGATGCTGCTGCTGAAGAAATTGAAGATGTGCAAGATAGGGCAGACATTGCTCCCAAGATGACTGAAATGGACTCAAGCTCAGGTACTCTAAACATTGACCAATATATAGCCTTTGTGGCTGAAAATATTGCCTCTGAGTACATTGAAGGGATGGCTAATTATCATCTGGATTCCCTAGCCATCTCTCTAGAGAAAGCATCTGCCCCTGCAGATATCGTCATCTTTTCTCCACCTATCCTTACCTATCCTCTATCCATTCCTTCTATTGCAGAACTGGTCCCCAAGACAGTTCCTGAGTTGTATCCAGAATCAGAACTCAGGAAGAGGTCTCCAAATGTGGATCTTGATGCCCTCCTTAGGCAAGATGCCATTGAGGAAGCTAAAGAGAAAGAAGAAAGAGAAAAGAAAGACAAAGCTGAACCTGCTGCCAAGGATCCTTCTGAACAAAACTTTGATGATTATGCTGGCAGAACCTCATCCCCTCCTCTGGTGATGATGATCCTGAAAATTCTGATAGCTCCAAAAGAAGAAAAAGGCTGTAGCCCAGAAAAGAAAGGCATCTGCTCCTCCTGCTGCTAATCCAGACAAGGATGTTCCCTATTTTATTCTGAAGGGAATTGATCCCAAGAGCAAAGAATTTCAGCCTTGGATGAGACTTTCAAAGAATCAGACAAGAGAGAATAAGAGAAGAAAAAGATATGACACTCCTGTTCAGAAATCCCCCCCCAGAGGTCCTCCTCCACCTCCTGGTGCTGGAGCCTCTGGAAGTCTCTCTTCTGCCCCCTCTGCAAGGTCAGCCAGTTCTAACACTTCTCAGACCTACCAAAGAAGGAGTAACCAAAGCCAGGGAGGCCAAGATGTATCAGGACAGGGAAGAAAAAGAAATGACAATGCTCTCGTGGAACAAATAAAGGAGATGACTTTTCAGCAACCTACCTTCTCTCCTCCTCCCTCTCCTAAAAAGAAAATTTCAGAATGGAAACCTTCTCCTCCCAGGAAAGGTCCATCCTCTTCTTCAAGAAAACCTGCTGCTGCTGAGACAACTGAATCAAAAGGAAAAAGAGTGGTCCTTTCAAAGAAATCCCATAAGAAGTTCATTGAACTTGCTCCTCCAAAATCCCTATATGCTGAAACAGATCCTAAGAAGGCTGCACAGATTTATCTTGATTCAAGGAAAATAGACACAGCTCTTCAAAGAAACATGGAGATTGCAGCTCAAGCTGATATTGACAGACCACCCTCTCCATCAGATATAACTGAAACTGAAAGGATTGCCTCTATGGCAAGATTTAAGGAATCTATTGCTCTAAGCATGATGGAGAGAGCCAAAGCTCAAGGACTAGACCCTACAGCATATACAACTATGTCTGAATTCAGAGAAAAGGAACTCAGCAAATTTCAAGTCAATCCAGAAGCTTTTAATACTGAAGAATACATGAAGCTACATCCTGCTGCAGTTCTACCAAGCTATGCTGAAAAGAAAATCATTGGTGAACATGACCTAATGCTATCTAAAAGACAAGCAGCAAATCCTAACAGAGAGATTATTTTCAAACCAGCTGTAACCCTAAAAACTCATCTGATGCTAAAACCTCTGATAAATCTGCTTGATACTTTATGGTTCTGCTGATTTATGTTTTTTTTCTGTGGATTGCCTGTGTTTTATTTTGGTTAATATCTGTTTTTGTTGCTGTGTGCTTTAGTTTTTAGATTGGATTGGATAACATAACCCAAATAGGGGGAGATTGTTGGTACCCTAGATGTGATTTGGCTTATGTAATCCCTTTCCAGCCCCTCTTGATCCATATAAAGATATATGATCATGTTTAGACTCTGTTTAGTCTCCCTAGGGCAGTTTATAAACTGACCTAGAGCTTAGGTTAGAAGTTCTAGATGTTTTTGTGGTTAAGGCTTTTCCGTTCGACCATCGTCGAACGAGGCCTCGCGATCGTCGATCATTGGTCGACGATAGCAGGGCTATTGAATCGTTGCAGTCAAGACAATTATCGTCGACCGTTGGTCGACGATCTCAGAGCAAGCTTACTACGCTCTGAAGGTTGGTCGACGATCTGTCATCAACAGATCGACGATCGTGTTCTTGCTTCACGATTTCTGTCTCGACAGATATTTGCCTTTGCTGGTCGACTATCTGTTAGCTGGTCGACTATCTGTTAGCTGGTCGACTATCTGTTAGCCGGTCGACGATCTATTAGCTGGTCGACGATTTCTGGTCGACGATTTCTGTTCCGACAGATTCCTGCTATTAGTCGACGATCTGTTTGCAGATCGACGATCATCGAACTCCTGTTCGACGTTTTCTGTCTGCTTTTATCTATTTGTATTTATGTTATTCCTTGGTTTATTTCCAAGTGTGTTAGCTTGTGGTTAGAAAGATTTTCTGAAGTTATTTGTTGCTAAATTTATGGCTTAAATTCAAATGAATTATTTACAAAATATGTCAAGCATAAATCACGGGATTCAGTATTCTTGATAAAGCATTTTGTCCTATTATACAAATTGCGTTGACTTTATCTTTCCAGCTTATTTTCTAGTCGTTGGTACTATGTACTATTTCCAAGAATGGTACGTCTTTATGCTGAGATATTTTTCCCGCTTATTTTATTCCTTATTGGGACTGACAGAAAGTTAATAGGCCATTCTATTCCTATTGCTATATTCTATTTTGAGATAATCTGTTGCAGGGCTCGAGAATTCAAATCAATAGAGCCGTTCCAAAGGAAAAACGGGAAGACATATTTAAGAGAGATTCTTCTCTCAGCAAAAGAGAAGTTACAGACACAGAGAAATATTATTCATTCGCTCAAGCATCATCAGAGCAGCTCTTCACAATCTCACAACAAGAAGAAGAAAAGTTTTCCTGAAGCAAAAGCCCAGAGCAATCATCTTTCATTCTCAAGTCTCCTGAGCATCTGCTTAGAGTTTTCAAGACTTCAGAAAGAGCTCCAGTTCTGCTTCAAGTGCTCCAGAATCTTAAGACCTGATAAAAATCAGTCTTCAGATCTCTGAGGATTTAGTTTCAGTTTATCTGAAACTCCTTCATCCTGAAGCAAAGGCTTTCCCTGAACTTTCACTGAGCCAGGGGGAGACTTTGATTCTTTAGAGAATCCACAAGTCTTCTCTAATCTGTATTCACAACAGAGAAGATAATCTAACCCTCTCAACCCCTTTGTAAAAAGAGTTTGTTCACACCTCTTCAAAAGTGAACGTTGGTGACAGGGCACCTTATCAACAACCTGTGATTGAGCATCCTTATCAAAAGCTCAAAGGGTCTGTTTGATCTACCTGAAGAAGATCATTGGTGGCAGGGCACCTTAGCAAAAACCTGTAGTGGATTCCTACCAGGGTGGTAGAAGAGTGGAGTACCTATTAAGAGGGAACCACTATATATCCTGTGTCCATCTGGTTATCTTGCTTATTCATCTTATTCTGTGGTTGTGATAGAACTACCTAGGATTGCTAGTTGCTGTGATAGGCTTATAGTTAAACTGAAATTTCAGTTAACTCTCTCACTTGTGCACTTCACTGTGTTAGGCTCTTAGGGTTCAAGTATCAGATTATTTTATTCCGCAAATCAACTCCAAGGGAGCTGACTAGTTATTCATAAAATTTGAATACTCTATTCACCCCCCCTCTAGAGTAGTTTACAACTTATCCCCTCACTTTCAGCCTGTCGGCCGCCACGGCGAGTAAGGGCGCCGAGCTAAGGGGGACGACATCAAGTGCCGTGTCCGCGGCAATCGGAGAATCTGCATAAAGAAAGAAGTCAGTAAAGTGACAGCGACAACCCGACAGGGAAGAGTTCGAGGTAGCGACCTGTCAAGGTGACGACCTCGGCCTGAGACGTCGCGGACTCCTTCACGGCCGCGAGCTCCTCGGTCATTCCCGGGTTCTCCAGCGGGCTGCCCCGGGTCGACCCAGGGAGGTCGTCGAGCCCTAGGTCGTTCAACACCCTCTGGGTGCTGGACGACACTACGGGATTTTCAGTCGCCGCGGCGACCTGGTGCGCCAGTGGAGGCGAGCCGACCACCGTAGTGGCGGGCTGCTTGACCTTTTTCGTCTTCTTCTTCTTCTTCTTCGGCGGGGGCAAGGCAGTAGGATCATCCTCGCGCGGTCTTTTCGACCTGGCTATGCCGAGGAGGCCCGACAGGGCGGCGAGATTGTCCTTCAACAGCTGTTCAGCGTCCGACATCTTCGGCGAGCTCCAGGGACCGTTTCAAAAACGAAGCCCCCCTATTTATAGACTACTCTACCAGCAGGCGACGAGGCGAGCTGACCATATACCCGGCAGGGATGCTCGCCGAATAGGTGTTGGATGAATCTTTCCGGGCTCCTACATCGCCCAAAAAGAGCGGGGATTGTGTACAACCCATATTCGACGAGGGAGGGCCCTACCACCGCCAGGTCATCAAAAGTCAAAGTCAACAAGATAAGGTGGGGATCCAGACCAGCACCCCGGGCCGCGGAATGTTCGGGCGAGTATGGCGAGCTCCCCAGGCCAACTCGCCAGGTGGCGACTATGACCAGATACTCGTCTCTTCCAGGCGAGCCCCCCAAGGAAGTCGCCAACTCGCCAGGGTGGGGGTATAAGTAAGACCCCCCCCGCTCTCTGGTTTACCCTATAAATAGGACCCCAGGGGTACGAAGGAGGGACAAGCAATTCTCGGCCTGAGCCCTCGCGAGTTCCAGCAACTGCCCTTGACTCGTTATTGCTCAAGCTCGCCTCCTTCGTACCTAGCTCGGCCAATCTGGTTGAGAAGGGGTTGCTTCTCCTAAGCAACTGGGTATGTGGTGGGACCTTCCCGCCGTAGCAACCTGGGGTCTTGTTTGCGCAATTCGTTCCTGTTTCCTGACCAGAGATCATCTTCCCGACTGGCCGACCAGTAACTTCAGGTTGCCTAGTCCGATTTCTGAGGTTGAGAAATTTCTCGGCTTCAACAAAGCAGATTCAGAACGAACTTAACTGCTCAGTGGTCAAAATCAGAAGTGACCATGGAACAGAATTTGAGTCTGGCGCTATGACAGAATTTTGTGAAGAACTTGGTATCTTTCATGAGTTTTCCTCCCCGCGTACTCCGCAACAAAACGGAGTTGTGGAAAGGAGAATTAGAACGCTCATTGAAGAATGTACGACAATGTTGAATGACGCCTCTCTTCCAGAGTACTTCTGGGCAGAGGCTGTCAACACGGCTTGTCATGTGCAGAACCGAGCATTGATCAACAAGAATCATCGCAAGACGTCTTATGAGCTATTGAAAGTCAGGAAACCGACCATGTCCTATTTGAGGATTTTTGGTTGCAGATGCTATGTACTCAATAATGGAAAGTACCCACGTACTAAATTCGGAGAAAAATGCTTCGAAGGCATCTTCATGGGCTATAGCAGTCATAGTCGGGCATATAGGGTCTTCAATAAGAAAACCCTAGTGGTAGAGGAGTCCATTAATGTTATTTTTGATGAAGGAAGCTTGCTTCATAGCAATTCTTCTAGTGGCATTCTTGAAGATGCAGGTGCAAGACTTGAACAGTTAAGTCTCGATGAGACCACTAAAGATGTAACTCCCAAGTACGTCAAGGTCTCCACCTCAACGCCAACTGGAGAAGTTAAAGATCAGGATGGAGAAAATCTCCTAGAAGAAGGAGAAGCCCAAGAAGATGTCAGAGCTCCAGATGTCAGACTCCTAGAGCTCCGACACGTGAGGGATCATCCCAGAGATCAGATCATAGGAGATCCTCGTGACGGTGTTAGAACTCGGAGAGGTACAATTAACGAGATTTTGCACCTTAGTTTCCTGTCACAGGTTGAGCCAAAGAAGTTCGACGAAATGAACAAAGATGCATCATGGATATTGACCATGCAAGATGAACTGCATCAATTCGAACGATGCAACGTCTGGACTCTTATTACTAGACCAAAGAACTAGAATGTGATCGGCACCAAGTGGATCTCCAGAAACAAACTCGATGAACACGGTGTCATCATAAAGAACAAGGCCAGACTGGTGGCTCAAGGTTACAGACAGAAGGAGGGGATTGACTTCGACCAGACCTTTGCACCAGTTGCAAGGCTCGATGCGATCAGATTGTTCCTGGCGTATGCTTCGCACAAAGGATTCACTGTCTATCAGATGAACGTGAAATATGCATTCCTCAATGGAAAATTGAAAGAGGAAGTATATGTCGCGCAACCCCCAGGTTTTGTTAATCCTACATTCCCTAATCATGTTTATTTTCTTAATAAAGCATTATATGGCTTAAAACAAGCTCCTCGAGCTTGGTATGAGACTCTGTCTAGTTTTCTTCTTGAGAACAAGTTCTCAAGAGGAAAAATAGATAAGACATTGTTTCTTAGGGAAGTCAAAGGCAAGATCTTGCTGGTGCAAATCTATGTCGATGACATAATTTTTGGCTCTACAGACAACAATCTTTGTAAAAAGTTTTCTAAACTTATGCAAGGAAAGTTTGAAATGAGCAGCATGAGAGAGCTAAAGTATTTCTTGAGACTTCAAGTGAAACAGTCTGAGGATGGAATTTTCATCTCTCAGACGAAGTTCACAAATGAACTCCTCAAGAAATTCGGAATGGAGAATGCAACCTCTATGAGGACTCTAATGGGATCCACTGTATCTCTGGACAAGGATGAGAAAGGGAAACCTTTTGATGAAACCAAATACAGAAGCATAATTTGATCCCTGCTCTACCTTACTGCTAGTAGACCGGATATTATGTTTTCCACATGCGTATGTGCCAGTATCAGGTGAACACTAAGGAATCTCATTATGTCGCTGCAAAGCGAATTCTTAGATACCTTAAAGGTACACCAAATCTTGGCTTGTGGTACCCAAGAAACAATGATGTCGAGCTGATAGACTTTTCAGATGCTGACTTTGCAGGAAGCAGGGATGATAGGAAAAGCACTTACGAGACGTGTCAATTCCTCGGAAGAAGACTTATTTCTTGGAACAGTAAGAAGAAGAATTGTGTCGCAATCTCCACGGCTGAATCTGAGTACATCTCAGCAGGCAGCTGTTGCGCACAACTTCTATGGATCAGAAATCAGCTCAAAGATTATGACTTGCAGTTCAGCGAAATTCCGATGTATTGCGACTCCTCGAGCGCAATAGCAATTGCGAACAATCTTGTGTCGCACAGCAAAACAAAGCATATTGAAGTGCGTTATCACTTCATTCGGGAGCATATGGAGAACAAAGATATATCTCTCTGCTATGTCCCCACGGATAAGCAGGTTGCAGATATCTTCACAAAGCCTCTAGACGAGGCCAAGTTCAGTCTCTTCAAAACTGAACTCAGCATGCTGAACTATGAAGAGTAAAAACTGTAAGGATCCAGGCTCTTGATCAAGGGGGAGCATGTGGCTCCAAGTGTACAACCCCGTATTCGCAGAGCGGGGTCCCTTCGAAAGGCGTAGAGCTAGTTTTAAGTTTTTAAGCTTTTTAGAGATTTTGTACTCTTGGTGGACAATTTTGGCTTGGCCTTGGAAATATACTAGTAGGGGGAGGAAAAAGAACTAGCCTCCACATAGACCAAGTTTTTGGTTTCAACATTTTGGTGCGGTGAGCGTGGAGAGTGACCAGCACAGAAGATCTCGGGAGAGTGTCATGGCTGGAGATCAGGGAGATAGTGACGATCTCGGCGAGCTCCCCAACCCCGGACCCTTCGTGGGAAGGGAAGAGTTCATGGCTTCAATCCAAGGCATCATGGGGATGCTCCGATGTTTGGCTCCTCGAGGTGGCAGCTCCACTCCAACCCCTCAGGATCTAGCTCCTCCCCCTCTCGATGAGTCAACTCCCAGGGGCCCAAGCGAGATCACCCCAGCAGGGGGAGAAGGAAGTGCCCAAGGGAGGCGACCTGGGAAGGAGAGGATGGGAGAGGGAGTCGAGCGAGACCTCCCCGGCCAGGAGCTGTTCCCCAGCCCGTCGAGTGCTCGCCCCTTAGGCGACCAGGTCGCGCCAGTAGAGACCGCGAGAACACCCCTTAGGGGGTCACCCTTCAGCGAGTTGATCATCTCAGCTCCCGTTCCCGAGGGGTTCAGGGAACTTGACAAGGCATACTATACCGGGAAGGATGATCCCATCCAACACCTGCAGTGGTTTGAGGATATCATCTCCATCATGCCGATGACGGATGCCTTCAAGTGCCGTCTATTTGCGATTACCTTGAAAGAGAAGGCGAGGGACTGGTTCCATCAACTCCCTCCAAGGTCCATCTTCGGGTTCGAGGACTTTAGCCGGAGCTTTCAGCTTCGCTTCTCCACCTCCAAGAAGAGGAAGAAAGGTCCTGAGTCCTTCTTCCTGATAAAGCAAAGGGCCGAGGAGTCGTTGGCCCACTATGTTGACAGGTTCCAGGAGGAGGTCTTTTACATCCAAGAGGTGCCAGGGTATGCCCTCCAGATGGCGTTCACGGTGGGGCTGCGTGAAGGGTTCTTCAAGATGAGCTTGACCCGGAAGACTCCCCTTTCCTTCGAGGAGATGATGGAAAGGGATGCAAAGGATATAGCCATGGAGGCAGCCAACCCGGCCTTTGTGAAGAAGTTGGCAAATTTGACGGAGGTGGAGTCAAAAGAGCAAGGTGGTTCAAGGCACCAGGAAGGAAGGCAGAGAGAGGAGTAGAGAGCCCAGGGGTTCCAGAGATAGGAGGGTCCGGAGCCAGGCTGGAGGCAATAGGGAGGACCTGCCCATGGTCCAGGAAGAGCTCTCATCAAGGATGGGGGGAACTTTCATGGGGGCCAAGGGAGGTTCAACTTCCATAGGCAACCCCCAAGACAGCTCCTGCCCCCACCCCAACAAGCAATGGCGATTGGCCGAAGGGAGAGGAGGAATCACAGGGGGAGAGGAGGAGGCAGAGTAGAGTTACCATACTGTGACTTCCACCAGTTGGAGGGTCACGCAACGGCTACCTGCCCCGAGTTCCTGGAAGTGAGGGGGACGAGAGCTCCAGCCCAGCAGTAGCCGGAGCGGATCAAAGCTCTGCCCCAAGGAGGTGGAGGGGATGATGTGTGTGAGGATCGGGTTGATGTAGGACACCGAGGAGGAATAGCAGTGATCCACGGTGGAGTAGGGATTGAGGCCACTCGGAAGGCGATCCTCCATGTGATGTACCGACGGAGCGTTGCCTCGATATCGCAGACCCCTCCCCCAGAATAAAAGATCACCTTCTCGTCAAAAGACATGTTGGAGCATGAGGACCCATTCTGCGACGCCCTGGTCATCCAGGCAGCCATCGAAGGCTTCACCGTCTCGCGGATCTTGGTTGACAACGGAAGCTCTGTCAACGTCATTTTCAAGAAGGCGTTCGAGGGGATGAAGGTGGAGCCAAGGAGGGTGGTGGCGTCGAATGGACCTCTGTTTGGATTCTCAGGGGAGAGAAAGGAGATGGAAGATGGAGTCGGACTATAGGTGAAGTTAGGGGGAACCTTAAGAAACTGCAGGTTCGTCATTGTTGACGCTCCAAGCAGCTACAACGCCATCTTCGGAAGGCCCCTCATCAGCGCCTTCCGGTGTGTGCCCTCATCCTTCCACCAGTGTCTCAAGTTCAACTCAGAAGGGATCCAGGTCAGGATAAAGGGAGACTCCAGGATGGCGAGGCAGTGCTACGTCACGGCTGTCAACACAATCTCTTGGTTGGCTAAGGCGGAGGAGATGGATAAGATCATGGAGAGCCTGAGATGGATGGAGGTATCCAGTGGGAAGTAATCAGATGGCGACCACCATACCCTGACCCCCTGAAGAAGCCTCGCCTCGGCAGAGTCATGTATCTTGTTTTTCTTTATGTTATAATGAGTCCATCCTCCGACCGATAGAGTCAAGAGGGTCATGTAACCCAACTTTTTCCCCTTTTGAGGATGTTGAATTTTGGCAGAGTTCAGGTGACATGCCCCGTCCCCAAGCTCCCTTAGCTCCGAGATGATTCCGCTGCCAGGCTCTCACTAGCTGGCAGGGCAGGTTGATCTCTCGTGGAGCCCAAATCCCTTAGCTCCGAGATGATTCTGCTGCCAGGCTCTCACTTGCTGGCAGGGCAGGTTGATCTCTCATGGAAGCTAAGTTTTTTAACTCCGAGATGATTCTGCTGCCAGGCTCTCACTAGCTTGCAGGGCAGGTTAATCTCTCGTGGAGCCCAAATCCCTTAGCTCTGAGATGATTCCGCTGTCAGGCTCCCACTAACTGGCAGGGCAGATTGATCTCTCGTGGAGGCTAAGTCCTTTTAGCTCCGGGATGATTCCGCTGACCAGTCTCTCACTAGCTGGCAGGGCAGGTTGATCTCTCGAGGAGCCTAAGTCCTTTTAGCTCCGGGATGATTCCGCTGACCAGGCTCTCACTAGCTGGCAGGGCAGGTTGATCTTATAACGACCCTAGCCGATCCAACGTGGCAGTGCCACGGCTCCGCTCTAGGCGTCGCTACCGGGCTGCAGCCCAAGCACCCCAACCCTTCTCCAGCCCACTGGCGGGTTGTTGGTGGCCACAGCCTCCCTTTGATGAGGTAAACTTGATAGTCAAGCGCGCACCACGGGGACTTCCCAGGAGGTCACCCATCCCAGTACTACTCCAGCCCGAGCACGCTTAACTATGGAGTTCTTTCAACTCTCATCACCAATTGAGCTGCAGCTCAATTGGTGATGAGAGTTGAAAGAACTCCATAGTTATGCATGCTCGGGCTGGAGTAGTACTGGGATGGGTGACCTCCTGAAAAGTCCTCGTGGTGCGCGCTTGACTATCGAGTTTACCTCATCAAAGGGAGGCTGTGGCCACCAACAACCCGCTAGTGGGCTGGAGAGGGGTTGGGGTGCTTGGGCTGCAGCCCGGTAGCGACGCCTAGAGCGGAGCCGTGGCACTGCCACGTTGGATCGGCTAGGGTCGTTACAATAAAAAGTGCACTTTTTATTGTAACGACCCTAGCCGATCCAACGTGGCAGTGCCACGGCTCCGCTCTAGGCGTCGCACTTTTTATTGTAACGACCCTAGCCGATCCAACGTGGCAGTGCCACGGCTCCGCTCTAGGCGTCGCTACCGGGCTGCAGCCCAAGCACCCCAACCCCTCTCCAGCCCACTAGCGGGTTGTTGGTGGCCACAGCCTCCCTTTGATGAGCGAACTCGACAGTTAAGTTGGGCCGTACGGGGACTTAGCTCAATTGGTGATGAAGGTTGAAAGAACTCCATAGTTAAGCGTGCTTGGGCGAGAGTAGTACTGGGATGCGTGACCTCCTGGGAAGTCCCCGTACGACCCAACTTAACTGTCGAGTTCGCTCATCAAAGGGAGGCTGTGGCCACCAACAACCCGCCTGTGGAGGGAGAGGGGTTGGGGTGCTTGGGCTACAGCCCGGTAGCGACGCCTAGAGCGGAGCCGTGGTACTGCCACGTTGGATCGGCTAGGGTCGTTACAGATCTCTCGTGGAGGCTAAGTCCTTTTAGTTCCGGGATGATTCCGCTGACCAGGCTCTCACTAGTTGGCATGACAGGTTGATCTCTCGAGGAGCCTAAGTCCTTTTAGCTCCGGGATGATTCCGCTGACCAGGCTCTCACTATCTGGCAGGGAAGGTTGATCTCTCGTGGAGGCTAAGTCCTTTTAGCTCCGGGATGATTCCGCTGACCAGGCTCCCACTAGCTGGCAGGGCAGGTTGATCTCTCGTGGAGGCTAGGTCCTTTTATCTCCGGGATGATTCCGCTGACCAGGCTCCCACTAGCTGGCAGGGCAGGTTGATCTCTCGTGGAGGCTAAGTCCTTTTAGCTCCGGGATGATTCCGCTGACCAGGCTCCCACTAGCTGGCAGGGCAGGTTGATCTCTCGTGGAGGCTAAGTCCTTTTAGCTCCGGGATGATTCCGCTGACCAGGCTCTCACTAGCTGATAGGGCAGGTTGATCTCTCGTGGAGGCTAAGTCCTTTTAGCTCCGGGATGATTCCGCTGACCAGGCTCCCACTAGCTGGCAGGGCAGGTTGATCTCTCGTGGAGGCTAGGTTCTTTTAGCTCTGTGATGATTCCGCTGACCAGGCTCCCACTAGCTTGCAGGCAGGTTGATCTCTCGTGGAGATTAAGTCCTTTTAGCTCCGGGATAATTTCGCTGACCAGGCTCTCACTAGCTGGCAGGGCAGGTTGATCTCTCGAGGAGCCTAAGTCCTTTTAGCTCCGGGATGATTCCGCTGACCAGGCTCTCACTAGCTGGCAGGGCAGGTTGATCTCTCGTGGAGGATAAGTCCTTTTAGCTCCGGGATGATTCCGCTGACCAGGCTCCCACTAGCTGGCAGGGCAGGTTGATCTCTCGTAGAGGCTAGGTCCTTTTATCTCTGGGATGATTCCACTGACCAGGCTCCCATTAGCTGGCAGGGCAGGTTGATCTCTCGTGGAGGCTAAGTCCTTTTAGCTCCGGGATGATTCTGCTGACCAGTCTCACACTAGCTTGCAAGGCAGGTTGATCTCTCGTGGAGGCTAAGTCCTTTTAGCTCCGAGATGATTCCGCTGACCAAGCTCCCACTAGCTGGCAGGGCAGGTTGATCTCTCGTGGAGGCTAAGTCCTTTTAGCTCCGGGATGATTCCGCAGACCAGGCTCTCACTAGCTGGTAGGGCAGGTTGATCTCTCGTGGAGGCTAAGTCTTTTTAGCTCCGGGATGATTCTGCTGACCAGGCTCCCACTAGCTGGCAGGGCAGGTTGATCTATCGTGGAGGCTAGGTCCTTTTAGCTCTGGGATGATTCCGCTGACCAGGCTCCCACTAGCTGGCATGGCAGGTTGATCTCTCGTGGAGGCTAAGTCCTTTTAGCTCTGGGATGATTCCGCTGACCAGGCTCCCACTAGCTGGCAGGGCAGGTTGATCTCTCGTGGAGGCTAAGTCCTTTTAGCTCCGGGATGATTCCGCTGACCAGGATCCTAATAGCTGGCAGGGCAGGTTGATCTCTCGTGGAGGCTAAGTCCTTTTAGCTCCGGGATGATTCCGCTGACCAGGATCCCAATAGCTGGCAGGGCAGGTTGATCTCTCGTAGAGGCTAAGTCCTTTTAGCTCCGGGATGATTCCGCTGACCAGTCTCTCACTAGCTGGCAGGGAAGGTTGATCTCTCGAGGAGCCTAAGTCCTTTTAGATCCGGGATGATTCCGCTGACCAGGCTCTCACTTGCTGGTAGGGCAGGTTGATCTCTCGTGGAGGCTAAGTCCTTTTAGCTCTGGGATGATTCCGCTGACCAGACTCTCACTAGCTGGCAGGGCAGGTTGATCTATCGAGGAGCCTAAGTCCTTTTAGCTCCGGGATGATTCCGCTGACCAGGCTCCCACTAGCTGGCAGGGCAGGTTGATCTCTCGTGGAGGCTAAGTCCTTTTAGCTCCGGGATGATTCTGCTGACCAGGCTCTCACTAGCTGACAGGGTAGGTTGATCTCTCGTGGAGGCTTAGTCCTTTTAGCTCCGGGATGATTCCGCTGACCAGGCTCCCACTAGCTGGCAGGGCAGGTTGATCTCTCGTGGAGGCTAGGTCCTTTTAGCTCTGGGATGATTCCGCTGACCAGGCTCCCACTAGCTTGCATGCAGGTTGATCTCTCGTGGAGATTAAGTCCTTTTAGCTCCGGGATAATTCCGCTGACCAGGCTCTCACTAGCTGGCAGGGCAGGTTGATCTCTCGAGGAGCCTAAGTCCTTTTAGCTCCGGGATAATTCCGCTGACCAGGCTCTCACTAGCTAGCAGGGCAGGTTGATCTCTCGTGGAGGATAAGTCCTTTTAGCTCCGGGATGATTCCGCTGACCAGGCTCCCACTAGCTGGCAGGGCAGGTTGATCTCCCGTGGAGGCTAGGTCCTTTTATCTCTGGGATAATTCCACTGACCAGGCTCCCACTAGCTGGCAAGGCAGGTTGATCTCTCGTGGAGGCTAAGTCCTTTTAGCTCCGGGATGATTTCGCTGACCAGTCTCCCACTAGCTGGCAGGGCAGGTTGATCTCTCGTGGAGGCTAAGTCCTTTTAGCTCCGGGATGATTCCGCTGACCAGGCTCCCACTAGCTGGCAGGGCAGGTTGATCTCTCGTGGAGGCTAAGTCCTTTTAGCTCAGGGATGATTCCGCTGACCAGGCTCCCACTAGCTGGCAGGGCAGGTTTATATATCGTGGAGGCTAAGTCCTTTTAGCTCCGGGATGATTCCGCTGACCAGGATCTCACTAGCTGGCAGGGCAGGTTGATCTCTCGTGGAGCCTAAGTCCTTTTAGCTCCGGGATGATTCCGCTAATTAGGCTCCCACTAGCTGACAGGGCAGGTTGATCTCTCGTGGAGGCTAGGTCCTTTTAGCTCCAGGATGATTCCGCTGACCAGGCTCCCACTAGCTGGCAGGGCAGGTTGATCTCTCGTGGAGGCTAAGTCCTTTTAGCTTCGGGATGATTCCGCTGACCAGGCTCCCACTAGCTGGCCGGGCAGGTTGACCCCTCGGGAGGCTAAGTGTTTTCACCCCGAGGCTGTCTCGTCACCTAGGCTCCCATTAGCTGGCATGACAGGTTGACCCCTCGGGAGGCTAAGTGTTTTCATCCCGAGGCTGTCTCGTCAACCAGGCTCCCATTAGCTGGCATGATAGGTTAAACCCTCAGGAGGCTAAGTGTTTTCACCCCGAGGCTGTCTCGTCACCCAGGCTCCCATTAGCTGGCATGACAGGTTGACCCCTCGGGAGGCTAAGTGTTTTCACCCCGAGGCTGTCTCGTCACCCAGGCTCCCATTAGCTGGCATGACAGGTTGACCCCTCAGAGGGGCCTTGAAACCTTTCAAACTGCGAGAACGAACTACACTCAGCGAATACGTTGGGTTGGATATTTCTTTCTGAGCTTGTGCCAACCTCGAAAAGAGCGGGGATTGTGTACAACCCCGTATTCGCAGAGTGGGGTCCCTTCGACAGGCGTGGAGCCAGTTTTAAGTTTTTAAGCTTTTTAGAGATTTTGGACTCTTGGTGGCCAATTTTGGCTTGGCCTTGGAAATATATTTGTAGGGGGAGGAAAAATCTGCATATCCCCCCGGGCTTGCTATCTGCGAGGTAGGAGCGGTACTCAAGACGGAGGCCAAAGCCTCACCCCACCAGCACCCCTGCCCCTTAGGCGAGCTCGGTCGGCGGCCTGGAGCTCGCCCGGGCGCCCTGCCCCTTAGGCGAGCTCGGCCGGCGGCCTAGAGCTCGCCCGGGCGCCCTGCCCCTTGGGCGAGCTCGGCCGGCGGCCTGAAGCTCGCCAGGGCGCCCTGCCCCTTGGGCGAGCTCGGCCGGCGGCCTGGAGCTCGCCCGGGCACCCTGCCCCTTGGGCGAGCTCGGTCGGCGGCCTGGAGCTCGCCCGGGCGCCCTGTCCCTTGGGCGAGCTCGGTCGGCGGCCTGGAGCTTGCCCGGGCACCCTGCCCCTTGGGCGAGCTCGTCTCAAGTGTCCGAGGTGGGGGTAAGGGGGAGGAGCACGGTTTGGCCTCCACCTCCCCCCTGGACCTCTTGTCGCCATGTTTACCATCGTACCCCCGGGGTAGAAATTATCTCTCTACCCCCTGGTGTGGAGGTTTGTTATTGGCTCGAGGCTTTTTGTCCTAAGGGCATTTTGGGCATTTTCCCCCCAGGGCTTGGAAAAACTATAAATAGACCCCCTTGGGTACCTTTGGAGAGGCATTGACTTTTGGCTTCCTCCTCCCTAGCTCTCTTCTTGGTAGAGTTTAGAGAGCTCTCCAAGGTACCCAGCTCTCTTTGGTAAGGGAGGGGAAGTGTTCTTGTGACCTTCCGGGTGTGTGGTGGGACCTCCACGCTAGAGCCGAGGGTCTGTTCCTAGTTTCCCAAGTCTTTGGTCTGTGACGTTCCCCCGAGTGTAGTAGGTGTGAGGTCACCCCTTCCCCAAGGTTCGAACTCCACAGAGACCAAGTTTTGGTTTCAACACCAAGTGAAGTCCCAGATTTGCAAAAGCCGAAAAGGGGGAGATTACCCTCTCGGCTAAGGCTAAGGTTGATGCCAACGTTAAGTATGCTCTCAGGTGAAAATGGTAATGAATTTCACTCTTAACTGAACTTTTAGTTTATGATTTTCATTCCCATATGATCTATTCACCTTAGCTTGTAGGGTTTAGGCTTTTTCAAATATGGGGAGATTGTTGGGTATTATATCCACAATGTACCTGATTTGAAGAAGCCCCTGAACAAGCTAAGTTGAATTGACAATGTATTTGATGACTTTTTATCAAGTTGTGATTGCATTTATTCCATGCTAAGTACACACCAATGTCAGGGTGCAGTGAGTCAGTATACACGGGTCTGCGCAATGTAATCCCTCATTGAGCAGATCAGTGTGTTAACTCACGTGTGCTCTATCTATTGGAGTGTATTTATTTTCAAGCACATGGTTGAGATAGAGCAAGAGCAGAAGAGGAGCAAAGATGGGTCAAAGATCAAGTTCAGAGGAAGGAAGAAGAAATCCTCCAAGTAAAAATTGACGGGAATCACTAACGGCCCGTTCGGCCCCCTGTAATTGAAATTGCAGAATTGGAATTCATCTAATTCCAATTCCTGTGAGAATTGGAATTGGTCTGAATTCCAATGCAGTTGTTCGGCTGCAGGATGGATTTCTAGAATTGGAATTTGAATTGGTTTAAAATTTCTTTTTTTCTCATGCCTGCAGGACCGAGCGACATAACAATTTGATGTTGGAGTCTTGTGTCACTCAGGACGAAGTTATTGCAACAAAACCAGGTGATGGAAGGAATTATTCCTTTTACAATCTCTAAGAAAATATAAAAAATGGCAAAAAAAGAACACAACCCCAGAAAAATCAACTTCAAGTAGTGTACAAACAATTAATTATGATCGGGCAACGACAGCGAGATCGGGAGGTGATGACGAGATCGGGTGACGACGACGAGATCGGTCGACGATGGCGAGATCGGGCGACGACGACGAGATCGAGGTCGTGATCAGGCGATGACGACGAGATCGGGCAGTGGCGGAGGTGAGATCGAGCGGCTATAGTGAGATCGGGCGGTGGTGGTGAGATCAGGCGGTGGCTGCGGCGAGATCGGGCGGCGACGACGGCGAGATCGGGCGGCGGCGGCGGCGAGATTGGGCGGCGTGATCGGGCGGCGATGGCGGCGAGATCGGGACGCGACAGCAGTGAGATCGATCGTCGGCGGCGAGATCGGGCGAAGGCGGTGAGATCGGTCGTCGGCGACGAGATCGGGCGATGGTGGCGGTATCGGGAGTGAGCGGTGGAGAGATAGGGAGACGGCGGTGAGATCGGACGGCGACGGCGAGATCGGGCGGCGGAGGCGAGATCGGGCGACGACGGCGAGATCGGGAGGCGGAGACGAGATCAGGCGGCGGCGGCGAGATCGGGCGGCGGCGGCGAGATCGGGCGGCGTCGGCTAGAACGGGCGGCGGCGGCGAGAACGGGCGGCGGCGGCGAGATCAGGCGGCGACGACGAGATCGGACGACGACGACGACGAGAACGGGCGGCGGCGGCGAGATCGGGCGACGACGATGAGATCGGACAATGACGAGCATAGTAAAAAACTGAATTCCATGAAATATCTGTCTTTCCCCCTAAGAATTGGTCATAGTACAAAATTGAATTCCATGAAATTGGACCAATTCCAATTCCGGGGGAATTCCTAACATCCGAACACTGGAATTGGAATTCTGTTGCCCCAATTCCAATTCCCAATTCCAATTCCAGGGGGTCGAACGGACCGTAAGTGATTCTCGCCGATTCGACGGGAATCACTAGTGATTCTCGCCGAATCGTCGAGAATCGCTCGCTGATTCCCGCCGACTTCATCTGGCTGACTGTCCTCCTTCAAGAATTCTGCTAAGGCAGAATTGATGGGAATCACCAAGTGATTCTCGCCGACTTCGACGAGAATCGTTTTGATTCCCGCCGTTTCGATGAGAATCAGGTTGCATTACTACCGATTCCCTCTGGATGACCTAGTTTCAAACTGAAATTCTGCTAAGGCAGAATCGACGGGAATCACTAAGTGATTCTCGCCGACTCGACGAGAATCACCAGTGATTCTCGTCGATTTTGCCTTAGGCAATTTTCGCCTATTTGCTGGACCAAACCAAGACGGGTTACGCTGCTTTGACCAGGCCTAGGGTTTCTTCTTATGGGCCCCACAACGGTCATTTAGGGTTGGTCTACATTATAAATACTCGCGTATTTCGAACTCCAACAGGAATCAATCATGAGAAATCAAAGCCACCAAGCGTAACCTAGCCGATCGTGAAACTCTTTCCGTCACCGTCGCCGCTCCCAAGATAGTCGCCGCCGCTGAACTTAGAGGTCCTTTTTGATCGTCCGGCGACAGGACCGAGGCTAAGTATAGCGTCTCATGCCTCTCTCTCGAGATCCCTTATCTCTTGATTTGTTGAATGAAGTTAGCTCTTCATTCCGAATCGTTTGAGACGACCGATCCGATTGAGATCGTTGGTAGACCTTGCTTGCTTCGTCAAGAAGTTTGGATCTACAAAGCATCGCCTCCGCATTCACTTGCCGCCGCCGATCTTGGGAAGATCCTCTCCAAGAGAGTGCTCCGGTCGTGAACTCTTTGCCTTCATCAAGAACGTTTCAAAGAACAAAGAGGGACATCGGGATCTCCACAAGTGTAGTTTGTATTTCTTATACATTCTAATTTTCGTTTTCTTGTAAAGGAATTTTTTCCCTAATTGTAAGGGTTGGGTGCAACCCGTGGTGGAGGATTAGTGACTCCTTCGGTTGGAAGGGTTCCTTCCGTAGTGTGTGGATTGGATTTCAATCCGTTTGGTGAAGTGACCGAGTCATCCCTTGTTGGGAGATAGGTCGAAGGGGGAGAGTGGACGTACCCAAATCGGGGAACCACTATAATTGCTTGTGTGCTTTTCTTTGCTGTGTTTGCTTAATTGTGCAAGTAATTTTAAATTCCGCAAAAGACTGCACGAGACTTATCCCCCCCATAGGTGGAATTAGTTGACACTAAAGACTTTCACAATGAGTTGGGGTCGATTTTGGACAATGAAGCCGGTTCTTCCTCTCGGCGGATCTCTGCCCCCAGAGGAGATGAGGTCGTCAACCTCTCTGGCGATTCGGGCGGCCGACATAACAACGACGACATCTCCAAGCCGCAAATAGGACCTACTCCAGCTGTGCCGGGAGGGCATGATCTCGGCATACTCCGCGGGAGTCGCTTTCCCAATTTGGGACCACGGGATTGGACTCGTAGAGGGCGAGGTCGCCGAGTCGTTCCCCCTCCGGGCAGCCATCTCCTGCAGTTGTCGAGGGGGGGGGGGGCACCAAGGACATCGTCGTCCCTAGCTTTCTTCGCACCTCGCCGGAAGCGTCTTGTCATGGCCGTGGTAAGAATCTGAGCCTGCCTCCTCCTCGCATCCCCTCAGGGGAACCAGACATGCAAGATAAGTATCTAAACCCCCTTGCAGTTCTTTGGTGGTGCTCGTATCTAATGATGGACTGCTTTCACCCCCTGCACAGATCTAGATCAATCCGAGGCTGACGACTATGCGGATCCGGCTCGCTTCTCGCCCATGCCTTCTCCGCATACGCTGGACGCTTTTATGAATCCCGAGCTGGAGACCCCCGTGTAACACCCCGAAACTCAAAAGAGGGACGGGTGACATTTTGAGCCAAGTCTGGGACTTAGAACAGGTGACACGGCCTGGGAAACGGGCATGTCCCAGGGCGTGTCAGGGGCGTGCTCGGCCACGGGTCACATGGTCGACGTTTGGCACTCAACGATCGTCGAGTCGGTGGACATGGCCTGAGACATGGGCGTGTCCCAAGGCGTGTCGTGCTCAGAAGTTTTCCAGTTTATGCACACGGGCCGTGACACGGGCACTGATACGGGCGTGTCGAAGGTGACACGGGCGTGTCGAATGTCGTGTCACTGGCCGTGTCCATCTCGGGAGAATTCTGGATTATGCACACGGGCCGTGATACAGGCCCTGACACGGGCGTGTCACATGTGACACTGGCGTGTCGGAGGCCGTGTCACAAGCCGTGTTCTGGTCGGGATTTTCGAGTGACGGCGAATGAGTAACACGGCCATGCACACGGTTGTGTTGCAACCCGTGTTCGGCCCAGAATTTCTAATTTGAGGCTGAATCGTGGCCGTCCGTTTTCTTAGTTTGGGATCCAACGGTTGGGGGCTGTTCCTGAGGAGATATACTCGGGAATGGGGCTTGAAAACCCTCATTTGTTTTGAGTTTCCTCTTTCTAAAAGCTAGAGAGAAGGGAGATCAAGGAGGAAGAGGAAGAGCTAGATCCCGTCACCGGCGGAGCTTCAGAGCTCCAAATCGTGAGCCGACTTCGGATCCGCGGAGGCAAGGAGATTGCGGTGCTTTCCATCCACATATATTTCCATGGCGCCAAGGAGAAATGTTAGGGTAACGATTCTCATATTGAGCATGTGAAGCTCTTCTTCCTTTGCATGGGAAAACCCTTCTCCCGCGAGTGTGCGACGAGTTTGCGGTATTCCTTGGGGTAGATATGTAAAGTCCCCTTTATTAGAGTCTGGAATCGTAGTACGTACATAGGCATGATGTGTGAAGCCTACCCAGACATGTTGGTCTGGATTGGTGATGATTTGCTATGCATTGTTAGCCAGAGAAGACTCCGAGCGTTTTGATTGTTTTCGGGTTATTATGCATTAGAATGCATCAGGGAATCTTGGGGATTACCCCAAGGTGCACCTGGAAACCTGGACGGAAACGCATTTCTGTCATATTGGTGGCCTGAGAGCCAACTGGGTACATAGCGGGGCTATGTTGATGGCGCGTCCCCCCCGCCACTCATCGATGATGAAGACCCGGCCGCCGAGGCGCTGCAACATAAAGATCTGCGGCGTCGTGACGATGATGGAAGCCCGCGTTATAATCTCCGCCCGCGGCGTGACAAGGCCGCCAAGAAATATTGAACTTTTAATTCATGCACTTTTATTTTATATTAATAAATATAAAATTATTTCATGTTTGATGATAATTTTATATTTATTATAATGGTTGTATTTTAATTTTAGAACTCTTTATTTGATTTTGGTGTGTACTTAACCATACGGATGGATGAGATTTCATCTCCATCATGGATGGTTAAGATGTTTTTGTAACTCCTATTTAAGGAGGTCTTTATGAAGGAATGAGGAGATGAAAAAATATCAAACCCTAACCCTTCCTAAATTGGAAATTTCGGCCATAGGAGTTCCTCCTTGCCTCCCCTCTTGGTGTGACTCCAAGGCCGCCGCCTCCCTCCATCCTCTTCGGTGCGACTCCGGCGAGACTTCCGTGGTGTGACTCCAAGGAAGAAGGGTTGCTTCTCCGTTCGGTGCGACGCCGGCGGAACCGTGGAGAGAGAGATTCTCTCACAAATCTATCTTGAGTGCATGCTTGATCTTGGTTGGGTAATCTCTTTCCTCTCTAGTGATTCTTCTAAACGTTTGTGGAGGTTTTGTCGAATCGTTTTATCCGTGATCTTAATTTTTCGCGCTTGCAAAAATCTGAACTAAAAGTGTTGTTATTAAACCTCTTGCTAACCGGATTGGAACGATCCATGCCATGTTAACAAGGGAGTTAATCACCACTAAATCTTTCATCGCCGCTTGAAGTTTATCACCGCTCCGCGAATATTGCCGCTGCGTTTTGCTAAAATCATTTGATGGAATAGATGCTTGTGTAGGTGCGGTGAGTTGTGTGCTTGTTGGAGAGGTAGGTCCTAAGGACGTGGTATCGAGTCCGCTAAACGGTGAGATGTGTGCTTGTTGGAGCTAGGTCCTAAGGACGTGGTATCGAGTCCCGGATCTTTGGGAGCCAACCGACCCCTTTTCGTTCGCTTTTGGTCGGAGCCCTCTCTTTCTTTATTTCTATGTTGCGTTGTCGCGGTGACCCCTACATCAATTTGGTATCAGAGGCGGTTTGTTTCAACTTCCACGTTGCAAACATCCTCGCTGCGATCTTTGTTGGTCGATCCGGTCGTTAGAGAAAATCTGAAAATTTTCGGATTGGTCTGCGTTTAGTAAAAAATCCTAAATTTTAAAAACTTGTCCAAAAAATCTGAAAAAAATTCTGTAGCTTCCTGCACTTATTTCCAGCAACTTTAAAACTGAAACTTTTTCGATTCGTCCTCGTTAGGTCAGCCTAAAAATTGGAAACGTCGTAATTCTATCCAGGTGGTCTGCAAATAGCGGGCTAACATTCTCAGTTTTTGTCGAAAAATTCAGAAAAAAAAATTCTGAATATCCTACCCTTTAGTGTCATCCCTAAATCTATTTTCTGTCAAATTTTAGGGTCGTTTAAGTCCTTAGTTTTGCCCGCACTCGCATGCGCACTAGACTAGGCACAGAGTACACATTACCTTCAACATCTGGGATGGACGCGAATCAGCACAATGATCCCAACACCGAGGCCATAGCAGGTCTACGTACGGAGATGACTGAGCTTAGGACGATGTTAGAACAAATTTTACGGAATCAAGGTGGTCCACCGCCACCACCCGGTGACGTTGAAAGGCCCAACCGGCACCAACCGGTCACTGATTCGGATTCTGATGAGGGCTATCCCCGAGTGCCCCCTCGTGAACGCCGCCCCGAGCGTGGCTTCGAAATCACTAGAGCCATCAAGATTGATGCCCCCACCTACGATGGCATGGGAGACCCCCAAGTCTTCCTTAGCTGGGTAGTTGATATGGAATGTTACTACCAGTGGCACAATCTCACGGACATCCAAAAGGTCCAAGTTGCCCGCATAAAGTTGACTGATCGTGCGAAAACCTTTTGGCTGAATGAGGAGAGGAGGTTGGGAGCCGGAGAGGGAATCCCACCTATCGGATGGGCGGTGATGAAAAATTTGCTCACCGACCAATACGTTCCCGCTTACCACCGAACACAGATGTTCGATGAACTAGCCACCCTGCGGCAAGGTTCAAAGTCAGTAGCCGAGTATATGGGAGATTTGAAAGACCGAATGGTGCGTTGCGAACTTAGGGAACCCCCGGAGGTCACATTATCTAGGTTTCGTAAGGGGCTTCAACCCGATATCCAGCGGAAGCTCTTGCGCTATGGGCACACAGATCTGAATGCCACCTTCAATGCCGCCCTAGACATTGAAAAACATTTAGCCGCCAAGGCTCACTCCCGTACTTCCTACACGAAGACTAAGACCAATGTTGGAGCGTCTTCTTCCACCTATCCGGACAAGGGAAGGTCGAGAACCACCGAGTCTAAGTCCGTCGTGATCACCGCTAGGAACACTAGAAACCCCACGAGTGAGCGAGTGCCCATTGGGAAGGTTAGCAAAGCCAATACCACGTGCTATTCTTGCGGTGTTCAAGGCCACTATGCCTTTGAATGCCCAACTAATACTAAGGCCGTTGCCCTCTTAGATATGGCAGCTGATTCTACGGATTACGTCTACGAGGCCGCCGAGGAGAGCGACCCGGAAGGGGTTCCAAGCGATATGGAAGACGATCACCACCTCATGGTGATGCGATGTATTCTGACCACTCCACGTCCGCTAGATGACTGGAGGAGGACGAGTATATTCTCCCTGATCTTTAAGAGTGGTGAAAAGTTATGCAAACTCATTATAGATAGCGGTAGCTGTGTGAATGTCATCTCTGAGAACGCCGTGACACGTATGAATCTGACCACGGAACCACACCCAACACCCTACCAGGTAGCTTGGATTAGCAAGGTTACTGTCCCCGTTAGCAAGCGTTGCCTGGTTCCCCTTACCTTCAAATCTTACACGGATGAGGTCTGGTGTGACGTCCTCCCCATGGACGCGTGCCACGTGTTATTAGGCCGCCCTTGGCTTTATGACCGTGACGTCACACATTTCGGTCGAGCCAATACATATGAGTTCAAATTCAACGGCAAGACCATCACCCTGAGACCGACCGCTCCAAAGGAGCCAGTAGTTATGGCTAAGGACACCATCGTTCCGGTAGAGAGAAAGGCGTTGAGCCTAGTTGGTAAGAGAGAGTTTGTGAGAGATCCCTTTCTGGACGGAGTTATGTATGCGTTAGTTCTTATGAGTTCGAAGGGTGATTCGGAAACGTTGAGAGAGCTTCCTAGAGCGTTACGAGTGCTTCTGGACGAGTACAAAGATGTGTACCCAGAAGAGCTGCCTTCGGTGTTACCTCCACTGAGGAACATACAGCATGCGATAGACCTCATCCCAGGTTCATCCTTACCGAACCAACCCCACTATAGGCTTCATCCCGCGGCCCACAAAGAGCTACAGACTCAGATCGCGGAGTTGATGAACAAAGGATTCATCAGGCCTAGCATGAGCCCTTGTGCGGTGCCAGCCCTTTTGGCCCCCAAAAAGGATGGTACGTGGCGGATGTGTGTTGATAGCCGCGCTATCAACAAGATCACCATAAAGTACCGATTTCCCATACCACGCCTAGATGACCTCCTAGATGTCTTGGCTGGCGCCACCATATTTTCTAAGCTAGATTTACGAAGCGGCTATCACCAGATAAGGATCCGCGAGGGAGATGAGTGGAAGACGGTGTTCAAATCCAAGGACGGGTTGTACGAGTGGCTTGTGATGCCCTTTGGGCTATCCAATGCCCCTAGCACCTTCTCCCGCATGATGACACACGTCTTTCAGCCATTCATGGGAAAGTTTGTGGTAGTTTACTTTGATGATATCTTAGTATATAGCACCACCACGATCGAGCACATCACCCACCTAAGAGAGGTTCTTTCCACCCTTCGGAAGGAAACTTTATTTCTTAATCTCAAGAAATGCACGTTCCATGTTACAGAAGTAGAGTTCTTAGGATACATTGTTGGAGCGGAGGGCATTAGAGTTGACCCTAGCAAGGTCAAGGTCATTGAGGACTGGCCCGAGCCGACCACGATACGTGAGGTAAGAAGCTTCCATGGGTTGGCCACTTTCTACCGCCGCTTCATCAAAGACTTTAGTGGCATTATGGCCCCCATTAGTGACTGCATGAGAAAGGGTGAGTTTACTTGGACGAAGTCCGCCACCTTCGCTTTCCAACGCATCAAAAAGCTTATGACGGAGGCACCTGTCCTACGTCTACCAGACTTCTCCAAAGTCTTCGAGCTTACTTGTGACGCTTCGGGCGTGGGAATAGGAGGTGTCCTGAGTCAGGAGGGGCACCCTGTGAGTTTCTTTAGTGAAAAGTTGGCGGGCGCTAAATTAAATTATTCCAACTACGATAGGGAATTCTATGCAGTTATTAGATGCTTGCACCACTGGAGGCATTATCTCCTCTCTAAGGAGTTCGTGATCCTCTCCGATCATGAAGCGTTACGATTTATTAATGGCCAACACAAAATCAGCCCGCGTCACGCCAAGTGGGTATCCTTCCTACAGGGTTATACGTTTAATCTCAAGCACCTCAAGGGAGCGGACAATCGGGTTGCGGACGCTCTTAGTCGCCTAGCCCTTTTAGTCACCACTATGGAGGTTAACGTTGTTGGGTTCGAGCGCATCAAGGATGAGTACGCCACATGTCCGGATTTTCAGGATTCTTATCTCTCAGCCCAGGATAGTTCCCCCACCACTATTACCGCGTTCGTTATTAGGGATGGTTACCTATTTAGGCACGGGAAGTTGTGTATCCCGCAGTCCTCCTTACGTCTCCATATCATCTGGGAACTGCATAGTGGCGGGTTGAGTGGCCATTTCGGTAGAGATAAGACTATCACTCTGGTTGAGGAAAAGTTTTATTGGCCAAAGTTAAAGGCAATGGTAGGGCGAGTAGTGAGTAGTTGCCGTGCTTGCCAAGTCTCTAAGGGTACCAAAACCAACGTAGGGCTATATACACCGTTGCCTATTCCGTCCACACCTTGGGAGGACGTGAGCATGGACTTTGTCTTAGGCTTACCCATCACTTTTCGTCGTCACGACTCCATCTTCGTAGTTGTGGATAGGTTCTCCAAAATGGCATATTTTATACCGTGTACTAGAACCAACGACGCGTCTCATATTGCAAAGCTATATTTTAAGGAAGTCGTTAGTCACCGGGGAGTGCCGAAGACAATAGTCTCGGATAGGGATGTTAAGTATACGAGCTATTTCTGGAAGACACTTTGGACCCTAATGGGTACCAAGCTATTGTTTTCCTCCGCCTATCATCCTCAAACCGATGGGCAAACTGAGGTGGTGAACCGGAGTCTAGGAAACCTTCTTAGATGCCTCGTGAGTGATCATAAAGGCACATGGGATCTTCTTCTTCCCCACGCTCAGCTAGCCTACAACAATTCCAAAAATCGGTCCACTGGTCTGTCACCTAATGAGATTGTCCACGGATACAAGGCCCCTGTGCCTCTTGACTTGGTTCCCTTGCCCCCAACATACAAGGCAAGTCACTTTGCACAATCCTTTGCCCAACATATTCACGACCTTCATGCACGTATACGAGCTACCTTGACTGCTCAGTATGATTCTTATCAGGCACACGCCAATACACACCGGAGAGCGTCACACTTCAAGGTTGGCGATTTGGTTTTAGTCCGATTAGTTCCCGAGCGTTTGCCATCTGGCACCGTTAAAAAGTTAGCACCTAAGCGCGCCGGCCCTTTTCGGATTATCAAGAAAATAGGTGACAACGCTTTTATTTTAGACTTGCCTGCCGAATGGGGAATCTCCCCTATTTTTAACGTCTCGGATTTAACGATGTTCGTATCGCCTCCACATGAGTTGAGTTCCTTGCCGTTTTCTTCTTCCACCAAATCTTCTAATGGGTTGGGGAGTGGTAGTACGGATGACCTCTCTCTGTCGGTTCCCACTGGTATTTCATCGGATGGTAAGTTGCATACTTTTATTCCTACTGCTGATATGTTCCCCAGGTTTCCGAAGACTTTCCTCACTCCGGCCATGATACTTGCTGCGGAGCCACTTACTACCTCGGAGGGTGCTACTTACCGCTTCCTCATCCGTTGGCGCGATCGCCCTCCTTCTGACGATTCCTGGATCCTCGCGACGGAGCTTCAACGACTGGATGCTGCTCTTCTCCGCCGCTACCTCTCGGACCACGCATCGGAGATGCTTGATTTTGAGTGGGGGAGGATTGATGGCGCGTCCCCCCCGCCACTCATCGATGATGAAGACCCGGCCGCCGAGGCGCTGCAACATAAAGATCTGCGGCGTCGTGACGATGATGGAAGCCCGCGTTATAATCTCCGCCCGCGGCGTGACAAGGCCGCCAAGAAATATTGAACTTTTAATTCATGCACTTTTATTTTATATTAATAAATATAAAATTATTTCATGTTTGATGATAATTTTATATTTATTATAATGGTTGTATTTTAATTTTAGAACTCTTTATTTGATTTTGGTGTGTACTTAACCATACGGATGGATGAGATTTCATCTCCATCATGGATGGTTAAGATGTTTTTGTAACTCCTATTTAAGGAGGTCTTTATGAAGGAATGAGGAGATGAAAAAATATCAAACCCTAACCCTTCCTAAATTGGAAATTTCGGCCATAGGAGTTCCTCCTTGCCTCCCCTCTTGGTGTGACTCCAAGGCCGCCGCCTCCCTCCATCCTCTTCGGTGCGACTCCGGCGAGACTTCCGTGGTGTGACTCCAAGGAAGAAGGGTTGCTTCTCCGTTCGGTGCGACGCCGGCGGAACCGTGGAGAGAGAGATTCTCTCACAAATCTATCTTGAGTGCATGCTTGATCTTGGTTGGGTAATCTCTTTCCTCTCTAGTGATTCTTCTAAACGTTTGTGGAGGTTTTGTCGAATCGTTTTATCCGTGATCTTAATTTTTCGCGCTTGCAAAAATCTGAACTAAAAGTGTTGTTATTAAACCTCTTGCTAACCGGATTGGAACGATCCATGCCATGTTAACAAGGGAGTTAATCACCACTAAATCTTTCGTCGCCGCTTGAAGTTTATCACCGCTCCGCGAATATTGCCGCTGCGTTTTGCTAAAATCATTTGATGGAATAGATGCTTGTGTAGGTGCGGTGAGTTGTGTGCTTGTTGGAGAGGTAGGTCCTAAGGACGTGGTATCGAGTCCGCTAAACGGTGAGATGTGTGCTTGTTGGAGCTAGGTCCTAAGGACGTGGTATCGAGTCCCGGATCTTTGGGAGCCAACCGACCCCTTTTCGTTCGCTTTTGGTCGGAGCCCTCTCTTTCTTTATTTCTATGTTGCGTTGTCGCGGTGACCCCTACATCATATGTACCGTGTTTGATCGATAGTTGGGACTGGGGAAGCTTAGCCCGCGTCAAAGGCCAATTGGCAGCGACGGGGTGAGCAACGGGTTGGTGGACCCCTACCCGCTCCATCTGCTCGGTTAAAGTGACCTAAAGTTTTACGTGGGACTTGCCGAGGTTTGGAGAACGAGTCTAGGCTATGGCTGAAAAGACTAAATGCTCACGAGGTTGCTGCCCCATGGGGGTGATGGTGGAGTCAAGGACCGGACGGGGTTCGGACTGGCTTCGCCGAGTAAGTGCCCTGAGAGCACGAGGTGTACGGCCTTGTGCGCGTGTACCTGTGATGTGATATGTCTTTGCCATATTGCTTGTTTTGCTAACAAGTGCAGGGAAGGAGCTTTTGCCGCCCTGATCTGGGGGCGGAATCGTTATAATTTGGTCATCTTTAGCTGACCGTTGCTCTTGTTTACCACCGTGCGGTGGATTGTTGCTTGCAGGTGCTGCGGAGCCGAGCGACAAATAGCGGGCTAAAGCCCAAGTTGCTGAGCCGGCCCTCTAAGGCCTAATTTTGAGTGTTTTCTTGTTTTCTCATGTATGACCGGCCTGCATGCCGAGGTTTGGAATATACTTTTATTGAGCAAACTATTGTAAGGCCATAAAGCCAATATTTGTGTATTATATATTCCTATGGGTTTGAGTAGTGGACATTCATGCTTGGCTGAGTTCTTTTACCTGTGCAACTTAATAATTTACTTCCGCTAAATGCTCTGTGTAGGACGTTGTGATTGGTTGATTGGTTTCAATGAGTAACCAACCGGTCTATCCGTAGTATATGGCGTCGGGCTCCGGTCGGACCTACTGCTATATGCTATGTGACGGATAGGGATGTTACAATTTGGTATCAGACTACCGGTTTCGGTCAAGCTTAAATGAATTCGTGGACGAATTCACTTTAAGGGGTGGTGAGCACATGTGTGTGCGTCATCGTTATCACATGAAAAGAACCCATGAATGTCCACTTAGGAACGAAAATACACATGTTTGGGGAACCTGCGTGTTCCTATAATTTCTTTTTGCAATTTTGTTCGGGCACTTATTGGTGTTTTGTACGACTATAGGTGTCCGGAAGTGGAGCGTGACAGTCTGAACACACGTTTTCTGAGCAAAGCACTGCACCAAACGACGTGCCTGAGACCCTTACTTCTTTGGAAACCATAAGAAGTGTGGTTGAAGCGGTGTTCGCTGTGACCAACGCACAACATGGGAGAAATGTGCAACCCGGTCATATTGATTTACGATGACGCCAAAACCTATCATGTTTATCTGGTCCTGCAACCTGGTCCTGCAACCCGGTGTTATCTGGTCCATTTGGTGTGTTAAGCTATCATGTTTATCTTTGATTACCATACCTAAAACCTAAGCTTACGATTATTTCCTAATTAAGTCATATTGATTTACGCTTTTGAACTTAGTTGGTGTCGTATAGAGGGTGTGAAAGGAACAGCCAACGGTCATCGTCATTGATGGATTTCTTTGGAGACTGCCCCGATCTCCGACGTAAAGTAATGAAACTCTTAGTGATCACACTACTTTCTCCCTATACAGGACTTAAGGATTCACTGTCGATTCTAGTTAAGAGTATGTATAATAAATCAAAACATAATTCAGAAATATATAAATTAAAGGGTATGAAGAGAAAATTGTTCTGTTGAGATGCCTACGCACACATGCTCAAGACTTTGCATTTTACTTCATTTATCAGTTTCTTAGGATTGTTTGCTTGGGACTAACAAATGAGTAAGTTTGAGGATGTGATGACTTCATATTATATACATTATTTCATGCTCATTTTGGCCAATTTTTTGTACTAATCACTTCATTTATGATGGATTAAGGCTCATACTCTTTTAAAACACAAAGTACACACGAAGTGCACATTTTTGCTGACTGCGGTTGCAAGCACATTTGCCCATTATTGGGGAGACCACATTACATCCCTGTAACTCTTATCTGATTAATCTGCAATGATTATGTTATGGTCAGTGACCACTTGCCTTGGAAATGTGTTTGTATGCACGTGAGTGGATCACACACTTAGCATTTAATACTGATGAATTTCGCACATTCATGCGTTTTACATTCACACATGTGTGCTTCGATCGTGCGTGTTCATAACCTATGAAATATAAAAAAAACTGTGATCTGCCGCTTCTTGTGTGATTTTGCCTCGCACAGTTGGATTTACCAGTGTGTCAACAAAATCGCATGGGGGTGTGCATATGGCTATTATCGCACGGTCGTGTAATTTCCTTTGCGCACAGACATTTCCAATCGTGCGCGTTGATTTGCTGGATTTTGAGCGACCTGTCGCTGTCTGATGTAGGCTACCGGGGTGAGTTATTCGGCACGTCTTAAGCGTTTAAATCTACCCAAACACGTTCTAACTTTGAACACTACTCGCAAGCGCCGCCACGTATTATACGAACGTTTATCGCCACACAACGACTTGAGGATCGCGAACCCTCTTAGGATCAAATAGTGACTAGAGGCCACTATCCTTTCCGGCGAAATGAACCCACACGGTTCGGTCGAGTGAAGTCGTACCAAGGAGATCCACCAAAGAAAGGATTCGGCAAGTGGTTGATCTCCCCCGACTAAGAAAACCAAAGGTCACCACCTTTCTTCGAAATGCGAGAAAACGTAAGGAACCAAACACGAAATCAAAAGGAAATACCGCGAATAAAATTTCAGATTTCACACCTAACTTTCGCACAAGAAATATGCCACGGATGTAGAGGAAACACACAAGATGGAGAAGAAGAATCGTTACCCCAACTCGTAGATAGTTGCACGTGGAGAATCGCTCTACCACGGTTCCGCCGGAGTCACACCGGAAGAAGCTTTGCACGTCCGCCTTCAACGAGTCACACCGCGAAGTTCCAACGCCGGAGGAGATGGAGCCTTCACTTGGCCGAAATCTCCAAGGAAGAGGAAGAAGAGGGGGGGGGGGGGGGAGAAGTTCTCCAAAAACTGAAATTAAGTTTAGGTTTTCTTGTTCTCTACTCAAAACCAAGGGAGTGGATGCCTTATATATGACCCCCACTCTAAATAAAAGTCTTACAATTATAAATTCAGAAATTTAAAGGCTATTGGTGGCTAAATGCAGGCCACCAATTAAATAAAACAAGCATAAAAATGGCTATCCGCAGCCCGACAATTTTTATATTAACAACGTCATTTGATGGCGTTGCCATGCGAATGAAGGTTGTAGCGGTGGGAGGTGTGGCGCCGCGCTCCCATGTCTTTATTTCGCCGTAGATCTTTGCTTTGTAGTGGTGGCGAGTCATCCGTTAGCGCTTCAACATCAATGGCCGCGGGTTGGAGAGGGTCTGCTCCGTCAATCCTCCCCGTCTCAAAAGAACTCATCACCGAGGAGTTGGTGTCTTTGTAGCGGCGAAGGAGAGTATCGTCCAAGCGAGCCACTTCATCTTCGGGAACCCATGAATCATCGGAGGAGGGGCGATCACGCCAGTGGAACAGATAGCGGCGAGAGCTACCATGCAGGAGCGTGAGAACATCATCGGCAAGGATCCTGTCTGGTAAGAAAGAGGTCTTGGGAAAACTAGGAAAAGCATTAGGCGAAAAAAGTAAGACCGAAACAAAATCATCAACCGACGTACCTCCAACGGAATCCGTAGTAAGCGGCGATTCATGAGACCTTTCCCCCCCAAGCCCAAGAGAAGATCGAGAGGGAGAAGAAAAAGGAGAGTTGCATATTTCAAGCGGCGGAGAAGTATAAGGTGTTAAATCGGAAACATTAAAAATAGGGGATATACCCCAATCGGACGGTAAATCCAAAAGATACGCATTGTTTCCTATTTTTTTTGCAACTCGAAACGGGCCGGCTCTCCGATTGGCCAACTTTTTGACGGTACCCGTAGGCATCCGCTCGGGAATGAGACGAACCAAGACCAAATCACCAACATTATAATGGACAGCTCGACGGTGCAAATTCGCGTGTGACTGATCGGACGCATATTGCGTGGCTAACACTTCTCGTATGTGTTTATGTAAGTTTTGAATGTGTTGGGCAAATTCCTGTGCGAAGTGACTTGATTTATAAGTGGGAGGTAAGGGAATCAAATCAAGTGGCACGGACGCCTTATAACCGTGCACAATCTCATTTGGCGACAACCCGGTGGACCTATTCTTAGAATTATTATAAGCGAGTTGTGCATGAGGGAGAATGAGATCCCAAGTGCCTTTGTGCTCTCCAACAAGACATCGTAAAAGATTGCCCACGCTCCTATTTACGACATCCGTTTGGCCATCCGTTTGCGGATGATAGTCGGACGAAAATAACAGTTTGGTGCCCATAAGTTTCCAAAGTGTCTTCCAAAAATAGCTAGTGAATTTAACGTCCCTATCACTAACGATAGTTTTTGGAACGCCGCGATGCCCGACAACTTCCTTAAAATAAACTTTTGCCATGTGCGAGGCGTCACTAGTTTTGCTACATGGAATAAAGTACGCCATTTTTGAGAATCGGTCTACAACCACCAAAATCGAGTCATGTCGTCGGAATGTGGTCGGGAGGCCTAAAATAAAGTCCATACTCACATCCTCTCAAGGGATAGAAAGGATGGGTAGAGGGGTGTAGAGACCGGCGTTTGTCTTACTACCTTTCGCTAGTTGACACGTACGGCAACTACTAACAATTTTACCAACAAGCGATTTCAAACCCGGCCAAAAAAATTTCTCTTCTACTAAAGCGAGCGTCTTATCCCGACCAAAATGGCCACCAAGGCCCCCGCCGTGAAGCTCCCAAACGATGTGATGGCGGAGGGAAGTTTGTGGGATACACAACTTCGTGTGCTTAAATAAGTAACCATCCCGGATGTAGAATGCGGAAATAGTGGAGGGAGACTCCTCTTCGGTGGCAAAGTAGATATCCTTAAAATCCGGACATGACGCGTAGTCGTCCTTAACACGCTCAAAACCAATCACCTTAACTTGCATGGTGGACAATAATAACGAAAGTCGGCTAAGGGCGTCGGCCACATGGTTGTTGGTCCCCTTGAGATGCTTAAGAGTGAACGTGTATTCTTAGAGGAACGACACCCACTCAGCGTGTCGGGGGCTGATTTTATGTTGTGAATTAATAAAACGTAAGGCTTCATGATCCGAAAGAAGCACAAATTCTTTGGAAAGGAGGTAGTGTCTCCAATAGTGCAAACTTCAGACCACCGCATAAAATTCCCTATCGTAGTTGGAGTAGTTTAATTTGTCCCCGGACAACTTCTCGCTAAAATAACAAATGGGGTGACCCTCTTGACTTAATACTCCTCCAATCCCCACTCCGAACGCATCACATGCTAATTCAAACACCTTAGAGAAATTCAGTAAGCGTAGGAGGGGTGCTTCCGTCATCAGAGTTTTGATCGTTTGAAAGGCATGAGTGGCGGATTTAGTCCATTTGAAATCACCCTTCTTCATGCACTCCGTTAAAGGAGCCATGATGCTACTAAAATTCTTAATAAAACGCCGATAAAAAGTAGCGAGTCCATGGAAACTTCGAACGTCACGGACGGACTTGGGCTCCGACCACTCTCTAATAACTTGCATCTTCTTCGGGTCGACTCTAATGTTGTCCGCTCCGACAATATATCCTAAGAACTCGACCTCACGGACAAGGAACGTACATTTCCGCAAATTTAAAAATAATTTTTCATTCCTTAAAGTAGTCAAGAAGGTCCTCAAATGATTTGTATGTGCGGCGGATGTCAAGCTAAACACCAAGATGTTGTCAAAATACACTACCACGAATTTGCCCATGAAGGGTTGGAATATTTGAGTCATCATCCGAGAGAATGTGCTTGGGGCATTAGAAAGCCCCAAATGGCATAACAAGCCACTCATATAAACCATCCTTAGTTTTGAATGTCGTCTTCCATTCTTCCCCTTCCCGAATTCTAATTTGGTGATAGCCACTCCTAAGATCTAACTTGGAAAAGATAGTGGCTCCGGCAAGCATATCCAAAAGATCATCCAATCGGGGAATAGGGAACCTATATTTAATAGTGATCTTATTAATCGCTCTACTATCGACACACATTCTCCAAGTGCCGTCTTTTTTTGGGACTAACAGGGCCGGAACGGCACATGGACTCAAACTATGGCAGATGAAACCTTTAGTTAAAAGGTCCGATATTTGAGCTTGAAGCTCTTGGTGAGCCGCCGGGTGGAGCCGATAATGGGGCTGATTTGGGAGTGAAGAACCCGGGACGAGATCTATGGCGTGTTGAATGTCACGTAGTGGCGGTAAGGTGGGTGGTAACTCGTCCGGATACACATCTTTATATTCATCCAACAAGTGTTTTAAGTCCTCGGGAATATCATCTAAATGATCACCATCCCCCTTACTACTCATGAGCACTAACGCATAGATCACTCCATCTAGAAATGGGTCGCGGGTGAACTCTTTTCTTCCTATTAAGCTCAAGGTTTTCTTCTCCACTGGTACAATGGTATCCTTGGACGGAATAGTCGGATCCCTAGGTGGAGTTGGTTTAAGGGTAATAATTTTTCCTTTGAACTTAAACTCATAAGTATTAGCCCTACCGAAGTGGGTCACGTCGTGGTCATATAGCCAAGGCCGTCCAAGAAGGACGTGACATGCATCCATAGGGATGACATCACACCATACTTGTTCGGAATAAGATTTGATGTTAAGGAGAACTAGGCAACGCTTCGTGATAGGAAGAGAAGTCTTATTTACCCAAGCAACATGATAAGGTTGGGGGTGGGGTTCGGAAACTAATGACATCCTAGCAACCGCGCTCTCCGAAACGACGTTCATACAACTCTCACTATCAATGATAAGCTTACATAACTTATCTCCGCTCTTAAAGATCGTCGAAAAGAGGGTCGTCCTATTCCAATCGTTAGGCGTTCGGGGAGCCGTCAAGATACAACGCATAACCATGAGGTTATGGTCATCCTCCAAATCACTCGGGACTCCCTCAACATCGGATTCCTCGTCGGCCTCATAAATTATTTCAGCCGGGTCGTTTGGGGTCTCTATTAAAGCTAAGGCCTTAGGCTTGGTGGGGCATTCGCTTGCATAATGCCCTTGGACTCCACAAGCATAGCATGTGGCATTCGTCTTGTTAACCCTCCCAATTGGCACTCGCTCTCCGGTTGGATTTTTAGAATTCCTAGCGGTGACGACTATCGAACTTGTGTCGATAGCCTTAAACTTGCCCTTGTCCTTATACGTGGACTTGCCCTTTTGGAAGTACTTTGCTTTAGACTTGAGAGCAATATTTTCCTCAATGTCCAAGGCTGCGTTGTACGTGGAGTTGATGTTCGTATGTCCATAACGCAAAAGCTTGCGCTGAATATCCGAATCCAACCCCTTCCGAAACCTCGAGAGTGTCACTTCGGACATCTCCTTAACGTCGCAGCGTACTAACATGTCCTTAAGTTTACCCATGTAATCGGACACCGACTGACTCTCTTGTTTAAGAGAGGCTAAGTCGTCAAACAATTGTGTACGGTAATACGTGGGGACGTATTGATCCGACAACATAGCTTTCATAACCTGCCAACCAATTGGTGGCGTACCATCAAGTGCCCCCATGCGTCTCTCCTCGTTGAGCCAATATACTTTGGCCCGGTCTAGTAATTTCAGCCTAGCGACTTGGACCTTTTGCCTATCGGTTAAGTTGTGCCACTCGAAGTAGCACTCAATATCCATGATCCAATTCAGAAATATTTGGGGCTGCCCCAATCCGTCGTAAGTAGGGGCGTCTATACGGATGGCTTTCGTGATGTTGAACTCTTGTGGAGCTCGATTATAATAGGGTGGACCACGTGGTGCAAGGTCATCGTAGTCGTCCTCAATTCGATGAGGATAACGAGGCTGGTGGTGGTTCGGGGGGTGAGGATTAATGGGTAGAGGTGGGTTAGGAGGGACCGGTGGAGCTGCTCTCACAATCGTGAGTTGCGCGATCATGTCCCTTAACTCATTCATGCGACGCTCTTGATTCGTGATGTGCTCATTGAACTCGTGTCGAAGAACCTCGATGGGAGTCGGGTCTTGGTCTCCCTGCCGCTCGTCTCCCATATTGAAAGAAGAGGGTGTGTACTCGGTGCCGTGCCTTGTGCGCATGCAGATTTTTTTGTTTCTACACTAAAGAGGCCTAAAGACCCTGACTGGCTAAAATTTTATAAGAAATAAATTTTTTCCCGTCCGAGCGATGGACTAAACTGAAATATTTTTTTAATTTAATTCTCCCTAAGGTGAAGAGAGTGCTCCAGAAAAAAAAAATTGAATTTGAAGAAAATTCAGATTTTAGCCGGCTATTGGCACACCAAAATAGTGATTTTTTTGCTGAAAAACAGATTTTGCTGAAATTTGTTTTATGGAACGAAGCCTACTCAAGCGGAGAAGGATTGTGCCGATTAAGAAACCGGCACGAACCTCCCTCTGATACCAAATTGATGTAGGCTACCGGGGTGAGTTATTCGGCACGTCTTAAGCGTTTAAATCTACCCAAACACGTTCTAACTTTGAACACTACTCGCAAGCGCCGCCACGTATTATACGAAAGTTTATCGCCACACAACGACTTGAGGATCGCGAACCCTCTTAGGATCAAATAGTGACTAGAGGCCACTATCCTTTCCGGCGAAATGAACCCACACGGTTCGGTCGAGTGAAGTCGTACCAAGGAGATCCACCAAAGAAAGGATTCAGAAAGTGGTTGATCTCCCCCGACTAAGAAAACCAAAGGTCACCACCCTTCTTCGAAATGCGAGAAAACGTAAGGAATCAAACACGAAATCAAAAGGAAATACCGCGAATAAAATTTCAGATTTCACACCTAACTTTCGCACAAGAAATATACCACGGATGTAGAGGAAACACACAAGATGGAGAAGAGGAATCGTTACCCCAACTCGTAGATAGTTGCACGTGGAGAATCACTCTACCACGGTTCCGCCGGAGTCACACCGGAAGAAGCTTTGCACGTCCGCCTTCAACGGAGTCACACCGCGAAGTTCCAACGCCGGAGGAGATGGAGCCTTCACTTGGCCGAAATCTCCAAGGAGGAGGAAGAAGAGGGGGGGGGGGGGGGGGGGAGAAGTTCTCCAAAAACTGAAATTAAGTTTAGGTTTTCTTGTTCTCTACTCAAAACCAAGGGAGTGGATGCCTTATATATGACCCCCACTTTAAATAAAAGTCTTACAATTATAAATTCAGAAATTTAAAGGCTATTGGTGGCTAAATGCAGGCCACCAATTAAATAAAACAAGTATAAAAATGGCTATCTGCAGCCCGACAGTTTTTATATTAACAACGTCACTTGATGGCGTTGTCATGCGAACGAAGGTTGTAGCGGTGGGAGGTGTGGCGCCGCGCTCCCATGTCTTTATTTCGCCGTAGATCTTTGCTTTGTAGTGGTGGCGAGTCATCCGTTAGCGCTTCAACATCAATGGCCGCGGGTTGGAGAGGGTCTGCTCCGTCACTGTCAGTGCGATTCCTTCTCGCACGGGCTATGTTGGCTGTGCGTGAACAAACCGCACGGGCGCTGTGATTTCTTTTAAAAAATATATCCATGCTGAATGCGACGCCGAAACATCTTTTCAAAGTAAATGGTCTAACACGATTACACGCACGATCGTGCATCAAATCTTTTGTGACCAACTATGATCTAATTTTCTATTTAGCTGCATTTTAGCCCATGCTAAAAAATCTCCCTTTCTCTTTGCCAAAACCCTTAGGGGTTGAGCTCCAGAGGTGTCTCCACTCTCCAGCAACTAGGGTTTAGCCTTAAGGCTATCTTCCATCATCTCTTGCATTAAGGAGGAGGAATCCAACTCAAGATCATCTCCACTTGAAGGAGAACTCCGCTTTTGACACGCTCGACCGTGTGCCCAGAGAAGAAAGGCTTACTAGAGGAAGGTGAGAGCTCCTCTAGCTCCCTAAAGACTGTTGAAGACTGAGCTTGGACATAGATTGACAACCCCGTGATTCCATTCAGAACTACCGCGAGCTTTTGGATCCGGTCGTATTCCCTGCTTTTATATCTTTTTTCTTGAAGGTTGTTAGTTGTATTCTAATTTGTTATGATGACATATGCACTCCTTGAACTAGTGGGTGAACTTTTACTTCCGTTTAATGAACTCTTCATGTGTGCATGATTATTGGGAGGTGTTTTGTGCTTGTTGTTAGAGTGAGAGTGAAAATGAACTAATGCTAGAGATTTTCTCATCCTAAAGGAGTTGGTTTTGAACTCCACAAGCAAAGCAATATTTATGACCGCATTTGTGAACTCTAGTTAGGCTTTGTGATGCCAACGGTGATGTGGTGGAGGCGACCCACACATTTTCATTTTTAGCTACACCACCACCAACACCAAATTACTAAAATCTAGGGGTGATATCGAATCGAGTTCTAGCAATTTGGACTCAACTCAAAATAAAATTTTTAGAGTTGAGCTCGAATCAAAATCGTCTTGAAATCGAAATCGATTTCGAGTCGAGTCGGCTCAACTCAAAATGGCTCGATTTCGAGCCGGCTCGAAATTGAGCAAATTTTTCTTTATTCCTAGTTGGCTCAAAATTAAATTGGGTAACTTCTATATTTAGTAAATGTAACACTTAAAATATTCATTTTTTTATTTACGTTTAAATTTTAGTATTTTAATTTTAAAATAAAAATATTATCAAATACATAATATTTTTAATCAATTCAAACTGATTCGAATCATATTTTGAGCGATTCAGTGTTGAATCGAAATCGACTTAAATTGAGTCGAATCAATTTTAACCAATTTCGATTTGGCTCAATTTTTGAGCGATTTCGAACGACTTTCAAGTTTCGAATAATATGCTCAGCCCTACTTAAATCATTGTTTTAACCTTATAATTAATTTTCCAGCTGATAAAAACACTAACGGTCCGTTCGGCCCCCTGGAATTGGAATTGCAGAATTGGAATTCATCTAATTCCAATTCCTGTGAGAATTGAAATCTGACTGAATTCCAATGCAGTTGTTCGGCTGGATGATGGATTTCTAGAATTGGAATTAGAATTGGTTTAGAATTTCTTTTTTTTCATGCCTGCAGGACCGGACGACATGACAATTTGAAGTTGGAGTCTTGTGTCACTCGGGACGAGGTTATTGCAACAAAATCAAGTGAGTGAACGAAGTTATTACCACAAAATCAAGTGATGGAAGGAATTATTCCTTTTACAATCTCTAAGAAAATATAGAAATTGGCAAAAAAAAGAACACAACACCAGAAAAATCAACTTCAAGTAGTGTACAAACAATTAATTATGATCGGGAAACGACGGCGAGATTTGGTGGTGATGATGAGATCTGGCGACGAAGACGAGATCGGTCGACGATGGCGAGATCGGGCGACGACGATGAGATCGGGGTCGTGATCAGGCGATGACGACGAGATCGGGCAGTGGCGGCCGCGAGATCGAGCGGTTGTAGTGAGACCGGGCGGTGGTGGAGAGATCGGGCGGTGGCTGCGGCGAGATCGGGTGACGGCAGCTGCGAGATCGGGCAGTGGGGGCAACGAGATCGGGCGGCGGCGAGATCGGGCAGCGGCGGCGACGAGATCGGGCGGCAGTGGCGGCAAGATCGGGCGGCGACGGTGAGATCGGGCCACGACGGCAGTGAGATCGGGTGACGGCGGTGAGATCGGTTGGCGGCGGCGAGATCGGGCGGTGGTGGCGGTATCGGGAGTGAGCGGTGACGAGATAGGGATGCAGCGGTAAGATCGGGCGGCGGCGGCGAGATGGGCAGCGGAGGCGAGATCGGGCGGTGGAGGCGAGATCGGGCAGCGGTGGTGAGATCGAGCGACGAAGGCGAGATCGGACGGCGACGACGAGATCGGGCAGTGGTGGCTAGATCGGGCGACTACGATGAGATCGGGTAACGACGGGAATAGTAAAAAACTAAATTCCATGAAATATTTGTCTTTACCCATAAGAATTGGTCATAGTACAAAATTGAATTCCATGGAATTGGACCAATTCCAATTCCGAGGGAATTCCTAACATCCGAACACTGGAATTAGAATTCTGTTGCCCCAAGTCCAATTCCCAATTCCAATTCCAGGAGGCCGAACGGACCGTAAGACTTTCTGCATTTCGCGTGAGATCTATACTTGGGAACTCACTCCCATTTTATATTACTTGAACGACCGATGCACTTGGTGAGTTCGCATCACACACACCCCAAACGCATGCACGACCACGTGATATGTGAACGAACTAACCAAGCTCGGCGGCTATCTCCGTTGCCCAACCCACCGCATGGTAATAAACAGCCATGCACGCGGATGCACGTAACTGCCTCGCGGTCACATGGTCGTGCGCAACCCTTGCACAACCACATGTCTGCGCGGCCAAACTAGTGTGTGGCTAGGTGCGACCCTGCGTGTGGCCACACGACAGCATGACGCCACGCGGCCCCTTGACTTCCCGACTGGAGGGTCGTGCGCAACCCAGAGTCATAAGCATAGTCATGCGCCCCCTATGCGCGACCGCATGGCCGCGCGCCCCTGCTTGCGGCCGTATGGCCGTGTGCACCTACGCGCTGCCACATGGTCGCCCCCCTGCGCACGACCGCACATGACCGGCCGACCACTGCTGGTCGTCCGCTGCCCAGACCACACTACCCTGCCTCTGTCGGTTGCTCCATGCGGCCCATCCTCCACCAAATGGACCGGATAACTTCCACGCCACCGTCATCGCATCCCACTATCTACGAAATTCTCAACATGGGTGCGCATATATCGAAATATCACAACATATGTGTGTGTAGCAAAATACACATCATGAGTGTGCTTATAACGAAATATCACATCATGAGTGTTCGTATAGCAAAATACCCATCATAGGTGCGTGTATAGCAAAATTCCCATCATGGGTGTGTGTATAGTGAAATTTTTTCATCATGGGTATGCATAAAGTGAAATATCGCATCATGGGTGTGAGTATAATGAAATTCTCATCACGGAGGTACGTGTAACATCCCGAATTTTATTGGGCCACTAGGACCCTAGATGATCCAATAAAAGTGACCAGATCACATATAAGGTACCCTAAAAGTTAGGAGGTGATCCATGTTATAGATTATGCATGTGTGCTCCTAATTGAGTTTTGCCAGTTACATTTGACTCGTATAGTCGATATGAGTGTAACGGAACTCGTTTCATTCTAATTCAAGATCATTTAGAGAAAATGACTACTTTGAGTATCATAACAAGTCACAACGATGCCGATTTAGTATATTGGGCTTACGCAATCCAAATCAACTTCCATCATTTGTGTTAGACTAGTATAGTCAATAAGAGTGTAACAGAATTCGTTTCATTCTAATCTGAGGTTATTTAGAGAAAATGATCATTTTGAGTATTATAACGCGTCACGATGACGTTAATTTAGTATATTGAGCATACGTGTTGCGAATCAACTTTCGTTAGTTGCATTAGAGTCGTATAGTCGATATGAGTGCAAAGAAACTTGTTTCGTTCAAATCCGAGGTAATTTGGAGAAAAAGACTATTTGAGTATCGTTGCGTGTCACGAAGACGCCAATTTAGTATATTGAGCATACACGCTTCGGATCGACTTTCGTCCATTACATTAGACTCATATATTCGATACGAGAGCAACGGAGCTCGTTTCGTTCCAATTTGAGGTCATTTGGAGAAAGTGGGCATTTTGAGTATCGTTGCGCGTCACGACGGTGCCAATTTAGAATCTTGAGTATATGAATTCGTAATTGACCTGTGACCAACTATATTGGACTCGTGTGGTCAATACGAGAGCAAAAGAATTCGTTGTGCTCAATTCTGACGCCTTTTGGTCAAATTAAGTCCCGTCAAGCCTTATAGTGCATCATAAAGCACACACACATCAATATTACTCCACACACCAACATCGACTCGTCATTCAAAGACTTGGACCTACAATGACCTTGACCCACACGAGAGACCCCATCTAGAATTGATTTTAGTCAAACCCTCTAAAATTCACATTTTAAATAAATTTGAAGGCCTCCTACACACTTTCCTTGGAGCCACTTACTAAGACCATCATGGGCCCACTCCTCAGCCCCTAAATAGGCTCTGATGTGTAAACTTTGTTAAGCCCAAGAAGAGAATGGAGACCACAAGCCCAAGAAGCCTTCTTCTCTCTTCCTTCCCTTCCCCAAGCCCAAGACGAAGCCACCATGATTTTTACACCTGGTTGTACCTCCTCAGCCAGATGAAGGCCAACTATCCCTAACCACTGTTGGGCTAAGCCATCTCTTTAACTCTAAAGGGAAAATCCCGCATTGAGGGTGAGAGGGAGGGGTGTATCCTATCCCTATATAAGGGACCCCCTGCCCTCCAGAGAGGATCGCACCACCTCCCAAGCCCAGTCGAGCCCATTCACCCTCTGTCGGAGCCCCACCTCGCCGGAAAACACCCTACCCGAGCCCACCTTCACCTCGCCACCTCCAATGACCAATCTACCCAAGAGCTCCCGGAGGCCCTCCACACAGGTGGATCCTCCCCCTCCCTTGCTTCCCCAACTTCCGGACGATCAGCATGCGGCCTCCAGCAACCGAAGCGCCGCTACGGCCACCACCAAGCTCGGTGGAGCCAGGAGGGTGGACATACAAGCGTGAGGCTCCCCAATGCCTCTTCGCTCACCAGGGAACGAGTGAACGACAACTCACTGAAGAGAGCAAGGAGGCCGTCTCTGGGAGGCCACAAGGCGGCATCGCAAGAGGAAGCCTCGACAATGTCTGTGATTTTTCCATCACAAAAAATACAAAGGACAACATTGTCAATCAAAAACAATATTTTCTTTTCAATTTATAGAAAAAAACATATATTTTTGAATTTTTATGAACAAATAGAAAATAAAAAACTGGAGCTCATACTGTATTAAATTCTTACCTTGAATCATTCATTTCTTCATCATTAATTCAAGCTTATTATAGAATTATGACAACATGATACTTTGATTTTAACAATGACTTTAAAATCATTCATTTCGAGCGCCCCACCACACCAAACTTCATCCACTTTTATGATCAACTGCCCCTAAACATCAACAATCTAAGATTCCAATTGTCTTCTTAAAACAGTAAGAGATTGGTTTTTTTTCCTGGAATTGGAATTGAGATCAACTTCAACTCCTTGTCAATACCGACATAATTAGGAAGAAATTGATATTACCATAAATAAATTCTACAAAATTCAGGCTCGGTTTGGCATGGCTATGGCGGCCGTAAACGCATGGGTTAAACCGTCGTTCGTTAAGGATCACCTAACAAACATCATTCATTTGAACATAAAAGCGGATGAAGTTACTTAGGTGGGTGTTAACGAATGACAATTTAACCCTCATGTTCATGACCGCCACCACCGTGCCAAACGGAGCGATTTTCAATTCCAATTCCAATGGCGGGCTCAATGTCATCCAAAACTCAAGGGTGTCTGTCAATCAGACTAACCCAACACTCAAAGGTGCATTGACCCAAGAACTCCTTAAATAAAAAAGCACAGCGCTCCATAAGACTCGATGTAGGACTATATTCTCAAAAAATAATAATAATAATAATAATAATAAACAATTAAAGCACCCACATTTGATACACTAGATTTCTCCATTCCTGTAACAAAAAAAGAAGACCAAAAACATTCTTCTATTATGTAATGATCAACTCATCATCTTTGTTACATAAAGACAATGATACAGGCCTTTTCATACAGCCATCTGTTAGAAAATGGGGAGGGGAAGGTGCTCAAATGAGGTTAGAATTCTCATATCATTAGCCATAAATCATGGCTGAAGCCATGAATATATTATCATTCACAAAGGGCTTCAGAAGCTGTGTCATTTCAGTGAGGCATGTACAGGGCAAAAAATAGATTAAACTAGTAATCAGTACACTCGGAAGCGGGGTCAGTTTGCTCGGAAAAGGAGTCGGGTTGTGTTAACTTGCAACTTCCCGGAGGGCGAGGTTCAGCTCATGCGCTGATTTTGCAATTGATCCTCCTCTTCTGTTAAAGAACAGGAAGAAATGAGAGTTAACAGTGTTTAAGATGACATTAAACTGAAGAAGAAATCCTATTACATCACAAACGTAATCTTCAGAATAAGTGTTTAGGATTGATAATCGCTTGTTATGTAATTCAATGGCAGCCATTTTGAAGCAACAGTGCAATCCATTTTTCTAGTTTTCAAAATATAAGGAAACAGAAAGCCTTTAAAATATAATGTTGGTGTCTATTTAGTATTACTAGTGTTTGTGTAATGGTGTGCATATAGCAACTTGTACATGCTATATATATGATGAGGAATGAAAAAACCCTAACCTTTCTTTTTCACATGGTATCAGAGCGAGGCCGATCACTTCGCCTCTTTCCCTCGTCCCCCTGTCGAGAAGACGTGCTCGATTGAAGAAGCAGAAGACGTGCTCGATCGTCGGGAGGAGAGGACCTGCGATCGACGGAGGAGAAGACGTGCTCGATCGACGGGAGGAGAGGGCGCCGCATGTGCTCGATCTACGGGAGGAGAGGACCTTCGATCGACGGAGGAGAAGTTGCGCTCGATCGACGGGAGGAGACGCATCCTACAGTAGGAGTCAGAGGGGTTCCCGCATCCTGCAGTAGGAGTCAGATGCTGCGTTCGATTGATCGACCGCAAGAGGAGTTGATTGCGAGAAGAAGCTGCCATTGTGAAGCCGGTCATTGTGGGGCTCTCGTAACTTCTGATGGAGAATATTCTCACAAAACTAAATCCCGCAGAGGTGGCTACTTTGTTGAAATTATTGGGTCCATCGCCCCAACCGGTGAAGTTGGATCTTCCGCCGATTGATTTGAAGCTCGATGGGTCGACCATTTATCTGGGGTGGTCACGTCACGTGAAGAAAACCCTTGCAACACAGAAGGTTGGAGGTTTATTGACGAGAGAGTTGAAGAAGTCAGAGAACCCAGGTGCTGGAGATGATTGAGAGTCAACCTACATGACATTGTTTGTGGTTTCTCAACTCGGTAGTCCCATTAATTGCTTTCACGGTAGATGACCTGGAGACAGTCATGAAGATTTGGGAAAAGCTGAAAAGAACTTGTGATGGAGTGGGGAACACTCTCCGGGTCTTCCAGATGAAGGGGGAAATTGACGACACAGTTCAAGGCGAGAAGGCTGTGCAGGAGATCAGGAGTATGCCCCCCGAGTTAGAATGTCTATGGGTGGACTACGACCATGCTTCTTGTGGGGTGAGTTGCAGCGACCCATAGTGTAGGCCTCCAAGATCATCGTGGAGGAGAGGATCATGAAGTTTCTGAAGGGGTTAGATGAAAGGATCGATCAGAGGAGAGACCTACTCCTGTCTGGTATGAAGATTCCTACACTTACAGAGGCCATCTCGGTCATGATTCAGGAGGAGACCCGTCTCAAACTAGGCATTAGCGAATCTGCTGAGGAGGCAGATGCTATTTACACCAAGGAGAAACAGACTCTACTGAGCATGATGAGCATGATAGAGAGCCTTAAGAAGAAGCAAGCGGGAGAAGGCATCAGGAGAGGAACTGGGGGAGCATCAAATTCAGCTATATATGCTCACCCTTCAAGTACATAAGATTGGATCGTTGGCTCTGGTGCATCACAGAACATGACAGGGGATGCAAGCGAGTTCTCCTACACTTAGCTACTGCAGATAACATTCAGACGACGGATGAGATTTTTCAACCTGTGGTCAGTAAAGGCACAGTCAATTGCACAGGTTCGGTAAAACTATCTAATGTCTTGCATGCTCCTTCTTTTCCAGTTAGCCTTATATTCATCAGTTCCATTATTCTTCAACTAAAATGCGTCGTTTCTTTTTATATTCCCAAGGTGACCTTCCAGGAGAAAGAGACGAGGCAGATATTTGGGACTGAGACTTGACATGATGGGCTATGGTATTTGGATCGGAAAGGATTGGATGCAGCTCTTATATCTGTGGCAGAGAAGACAGAAGAAGGGGGACAGAAGATGAGCACAGAGGATATGCTTCTACTCCATCACCAGTGTTTGGGGCACTCAGGTTTTGGTACCTTAGCTAGATTATTTCTTTTGTTGTTTAAAAAGGCCAAAAAACATAAACTGGTATGTGATGCATGTGACTTGGGTAAGCTTACTAGAAGCTCTCATGTGAGCATGTGCCGGATGGGCTCTTCTGTTTTTGATGTTGTGCACTCTGATATATGAGGACTTGTGTCGTAAGTTTTTTGAATGGTTATAGATATTTTGTGACATTTATTGATTGTGCTTCGCGCGTCACTTGGTTATATTTGATGAGAACTAAGAGTGATGTCTTTAACTGCTTCCGTGATTTCCATAAGCACGTCCAAACACAGTACGCCGCAACGATAAAAGTATTAAGGTCGGAAAATGGAATATAGTACACTAATAGGGCATTGACATAGTACCTATCAGCCCATGGAATATTGCATCAGAACACATGTGCACGCATACCTGCACAGAATGGCGTGGCAGAGCGAGAAAATAGACATCTTATGGAGGTGGCAAGGAGTATGATGCTCAATATGAAGGTCCCCCGGAGTTTGTGGAGGTATGCAGTGTTAACTGTAGCACAATTGATCAACAGAATATCATCACAGATTCTAGGGTGGAAATCCCCTTGTCAGATGTTGCAGGGAGATAATGGGGGATGCTTCCTTAAAAGTATTTTGATTGTGCTTCTTGAAGGACAACAGGTCGAGTGTCGGGAAACTTGATCCGAAGTCGCTTAGGTGTATTTTTGTGGGGTACTCTGGTACTCAGAAGGGGTGTCTGTGCTGGAGTCCAGTGGAGAAGAGAGGTTACGTGAGCATGGATGTCCACTTCAGAGAGATGGAACGGTACTACTGACAGGAGGAGGCCCCACCTATGCCAGTACTGCCAAAGACTGGAAGCATGAGGCGAGAGGAGGAGAGTTTAGTGAAAGATTTGGAAGTATGATGTGAAGGATTTGTGGAGGAGGAGAGTTTAGTGAAAGATTTGTAAGTATGACGTGAAGGATTTGTGGAGGAGCAAAAGAGTGATGAAGAGCAGTAGGAGGAAGTGAGAGATGTGAGACCTACGACTCAAGGGGAGCTACTTCATATCGTAGAACAGGCAAGCAAATTGCAGAACCAATACCCGTGCCCCCGGTGTCAGTGCACTGTAGAACCAATACCCGTGCCACCGGTGTCAGTGCCTAGTCCCCGTCTACGTCAGTTTCTGCTCCTGGCGCACCTCTGCCACCACTGTCACTTTCTGGTTAGATTATTCCTTTTACTCCCCTATCCCCAACAGTCACGGTCCGGAGGACCACTTGCAGCAATGCAGGCAATTCTCCTGATAGATATGGTTGGGACATTGCTTCTTTTGTCTTTTATGATAATTTATCTTCTTCCAATGGAGCATTCATTGCATCTTTGGATAGTATTATTGTACCAAACAATTGTCAGGTTATCAAAGTCGACCCAAAGTGGCATGCAACAATAAAAGAGGAGATGAGAGCTCTTGAGAAAAACAAGATCTGGGAGCTAACACGGTACCAAAAGTCAAGAGAGTTGTAGGGTGCAAGCGGGTTTTCACCATGAGGAAGAATCTGGATGGACAGGTTGAGCGATACAAGGCTCGACTGGTCGCAAAGGGGTACGACCAGACATATGACATTGATTACGACGAGACATTTGCACCCGTGATAAAGATGAGCACCGTTCGGACTCTGATCAGCTTGACAACGAATGGTGGATGGAAGTTGCACCAACTAGATGTGAAAAATGCATTCCTTCATGGAGATTTGACTGAGGAAGTGTACATGGAGATACCACCGAGTTTTATCACAGTCAAGACAAAAGGCAGAGTGTGTCGATTGAAGAAGTCTATCTATGAATTGAAGCAGTCTCCTCACGCGTGGTTTGATCGATTCAGGAAGACTATGATTGAGATGAGATATCAACAAATCAATGTCGATGACACGTTTAGGCAAAACAAAGGTCATCACATCGCCAAGCTTGCGGTGTATGTGGATGACATGATCATCACAGGGGACGATGAACAGAAGATTGTCCGCCTCAAGGAGGTGTTGGGCAAGGAATTTGAGATAAAGGATTTGGGTTTGCTTAAATAATTCCTTGGGATTGAGATTGCCTATGGTGCAAATTGCACAGGAAATTGTTCTGTCCCAGAAGAAGAATGCCTTGGATCTCCTCACACAGACAGGGATGTTAGGATGCAAGCCTGTTGCAACACCGATCAACACAAAGTTTAAACTGGAAGTTGAGGCAGGTGAACCAGTTGATCGGGAGATGTATCAAAAACTAGTTAGGAAGTTGATTTACCCGAGCCACACACGTCCAGACATCTCTTTTGTCGTGAGTGTCGTGAGCCTCTATATGCATGACCCCAGAAAGGGACACATGGATACTGTGTACCGGATCATTCGATACTTGAAGACTGCCCACGGAAAAGGGTTGCTATTCAGGAAGAACAGACATGTGAAGATTGAGGGCTATTATGACTCTGATTGGGCTAGTTGTGCATACAACAGGAGATCCGCTTCGAGCTACTGCATATTCATCGGAAGCAACCTGATCTCCTTGAGGGGCAAGAAAATGTCGGTGGTGGTCAGAACGACGACAGAGGCGGAATATAGAGCTATAACATTGGGGGTTGCAGAACTTCTGTGGCTAATGGGCATATTGATATTGCAGAAATTGGATCGAGGAGATAAGATGAAGTTGTGATGCGACAACCACACAACCATCAGTATTGAAAACAAACCAATCCACCATGATAGAACCAAGCATATCGAGATCGATAAGTTCTTCAAAAAAGAGAAGTTGGACGGTGAAATATTGGAGCTTGGTCATGTCTCGACCAAGGATCAGGTTGCAGATTGTTTGACCAAAGGTCTTAACTCGAAAAGCATGATCAGGAATTGTGACAAGATGGGCTTAATTAATATCTTTCGCTCACCTTGAGGAGTATTGATGTCAATTTAGTATTAACAGTGTTTGTGTAAAGGTGTGCATATAGCGACCCGAAGTTTAAACTAGAAGCTGAGGTAGGTGAACAAGTTGATCGAGAAATGTATAGGAAACTAGTTGGGAAGTTGATTTACCTGAGCCACACACGTCCAGACATCTCTTATGTCGAGAGTGTGGTGAGCCGCTATATGCATGACCCCAGAAAGGGGCACATGGATACTGTGTATCAGATCCTTCAGTACTTGAAGACTGCCCCCGGAAAAGGGATGTTATTCAGTAAGAACGGACATGTGAAGATTGATGGCTACTGTGACTCTAATTGGGCTAGTTGTGTAGACGACAGGAGATCAAATTCGGGCTATTGCATATTCGTAGGAGGCAACCTGGTCACCTAGAGGAGCAAGAAACAGTTGGTGGTGGTCAGATCGACGACAAAGGGGGAAACAGATCAATGACATTGGGGGTTGCTGAACTTCTGTGGCTAAAGGGCATGCTGCTAGAGCTAAAATTGGATCGAGCAGATAGAATGAAGCTGTGGTGCAACAGCCAGACAACCATCAGTATTGCAAATGACCCAATTCATCATGATAGAACCAAGCATATCGACAACCGCCGACTGTGCTGAGGAGGCAGATGTTATTTACACCAAGGAGGAACAGACTCTACTGAGCATGATGAACATGATAGAGAGCCTTAAAAAGAAGCAAGCGGGAGAAGGCAGCAGGAAAGGAACTGGGTGAGCATCAAAATCAGCTATGTATGCTCACCCTTCCAGTACATCAGATTGGATCGTTGACTCTGGTGCATCACATCATGTGACAGGGGATGCAAGCGAGTTCTCCTACACTAGCTTAGCTACTGCAGATAACATTCAGACGACAGATGAGATTTTTCAGCCTGTGGTTAGTAAAGGCACGGTCAATTGCACAGGTTCGCTAAAACTATCCAATTTCTTGCATGTTCCTTCTTTTCAAGTTAGCCTTATATCCATCAGTTCCATTATTCTTCAACTAAAATGCGTCATTTCCTTTTATATTCCCAAGGTGACCTTTCAGGAGAAAGAGACTAGACAGATACTTGGGACCGAGACTTGACATGATGGGCTATGGTATTTGGATTGGGAAGGATTGGATGCAACTCTTATATTTGTGGCAAAGAAGACAAGAGAGGGGGGACAAAAGATGAGCACGGAAGATATGCTTCTACTCCATCACCAGTGTTTGGGGCACTCAGGTTTTGGCACCTTAGCTAGATTATTTCTTTTGTTGTTTGAAAAGGCCAATAAACATAAACAGGCATGTGATGCATGTGACTTGGGTAAGCTTACTAGATGCTCTCATGCGAGCACGTGACAAATGGGCTCTTCTGTTTTTGATGTTGTGCACTCTGATGTATGGGGACTTGTGTCGTAAGTTTTTTGAATGGTTATAGATATTTTGTGACATTAACTGATTGTGTTTCGTGTGTCACTTGGTTATATTTGATGAGAACTAAAAGTGATGTCTTTAACTGCTTCCGGGATTTCCATAAGCACGTCCAAGCACAGTCGCCACAGTGATAAAAGTATTAAGGTCGGATAATGGAATAGAGTACGAGTACCTATCAGCCCATGGAATATTGCATCAGACAACATGTGCATACACACCTGCACAGAATGGCGTGGCGGAGCGAAAAAATAGACATCTTATGGAGGTGGCAAAGAGTATGATGCTCAATATGAAGGTCCCCCAGAGTGTTGGGGGTATGCAGTGTTAACTGTAGCACAATTGATCAACAGAATGCCATCACGGATTATAGGGTGGAAATCCCTTTGTCAGATTTTGCAGGGGCATAATAGGGATGCTTCATTAAAAGTATTCGACTGTGTGCTTCATAAAGGACAATAGGTCAAGTGTTGGGAAACTTGATCCGAAGGCGCTTAGGAGTATTTTTGCGGGGTACTCTGGAACTGAAAAGGGGTGTGTGTGCTGGAGTCTAGTGGAGAAGAGAAGTTTCGTGAGCATGGATGTCCACTTCAGAGAGATGAAGCGGTACTACTGACAGGAGGAGGCCCCACCTATGCCAGTACTGCCAAAGACTGGAAGCATGAGGCAAGAGGAGGAGAGTTTAGTGACAGATTTGGAAGTATGACGTGAAGGATCTGTGGAGGTGTTGTAGAGTGATGAAGAGCAGTAGGAGGAAGTGAGAGATGTGAGGCCTACGACTCAAGGGGAGCTACTTCATATTGTAGAACAGGGAAGCAAACTGCATAACCAATACCCGTGTCCCCGGTGTCAGTGCCTACTCCCTCGTCTACGTTAGTTTCTGCTCCTGGAGAACCTCTGCCACCACTGTCACTTTCTGGTGAGACTATTCATTTTAATCCCTATCCCCAACAGTCACAGTCCGGAGGACCACTCACAGCAATGCAGGCAATCCTCCTGATAGATATGGTTGAGACATTGCTTCTTTTGTCTCTTATGATAATATCTCTTCTTTTCATGGAGCATTCATTGCATCTTTGAATAGTATTTTTGTACCAAACAAATGTCAGGTTATCAAAGCTGATCCAAAGTGGCATGCAACAATAAAGGAGGAGATGAGAGCTCTTGAGAAAAACAAGATCTGGGAGCTAACACGGTACCAAAAGTCAAGAAAGTTGTCGGGTGCAAGAGGGTTTTCACAATGAGGCAGAATCTGGATGGACAGGTCGAACGATACAAAGCTCGACTGGTCGTAAAGGGGTACAACCAGACATATGACATTAATTACGACGAGACATTTGCATCCGTGATAAAGATGAGCACGTTCGGACTATGATCAGCTTGACAACGAATGGTGGATGGAAGTTGCACCAACTAGATGTGAAGAATGCATTCCTTCATGGAGATCTGACTAAGGAAGTGTATATAGAGATACCACCGGGTTTTATCACAGCCAAGACAGAAGGCAGAGTTTGCCGATTGAAGAAGTCTCTCTATGGATTGAAGCAGTCTCCTCGTGCGTGGTTTGATCGATTCAGGAAGACTATGATTGAGACGAGATATCAACAAATCAATGTCGATGACACATTCAGGCAAAACGAAGGTCATCACATCGCCAAGCTTGCGGTGTATGTGGATGACATGATCATCGCAGAAGACGATGAATAGAAGATTGTCCGCCTCAAGGAGGTTGGGCAAGGAATTCGAGATAAAGGATTTGGGTTTACTTAAATACTTCCTTGGGATTGAGATTGCCTATGGTGCAAATTGCACAGGAAATTGTTCTGTCCCAGAAGAAGAATGCCTTGGATCTCCTCACACAGACAAGGATGTTAGGATGGAAGCCTGTTGCAACACCGATCAACGCAAAGTTTAAACTGGAAGCTGAGGCAGCTGAACAAGTTGATCGGAAGATGTATCAAAAACTAGTTAGGAAGCTGATTTACCCGAGCCACACACGTCCAGACATCTCTTTTGTCGTGAGTGTCGTGAGCCTCTATATGCATGACCCCAGAAAGGGGCAAATGGATACTATGTACCGGATCATTCGGTACTTGAAGACTGCCCCTAGAAAAGGGTTGCTATTCAGGAAGAACAGACATGTGAAGATTGAGGGTTATTGTGACTCTGATTGGACTAGTTGTGCATGCAACATGAGATTTGCTTCGGGCTATTGCATATTCATAGGAGGCAACCTAGTCTCCTGGAGGCTGGAGGGGCAAGAAACAGTTGGTGGTGGCCAGAACGACGGCAGAGGCGGAATATAGAGCTATGACATTGGGGGTTGTGAAACTTCTGTGGCTAATGGGCATGTTGATATAGCTGAAATTGGATCGAGAAGATAGGATGAACCTGTGGTGCGACAGCCAGACAACCATCAGTATTGCAAACAACTCAATCCACCAGGATAGAACCAAACATATCGAGATCGATAAGTTCTTCATAAAAGATTAGTTGGACAGTGGGCTATTGGAGCTTAGTCATGTCACGACCAAGGATCAGGCTGCAGATTGTTTGACCAAAAGTCTTAACTCGAAAGACATGATCAGAAATTGTGACAAGATGAGCTTAATGACAAGAATTGTGACAAGATGGGCTTAATGAATATCTTTTGCTCACCTTGAGGAGTATTGGTGTCTATTTAGTATTACTAGTGTTTGCGTAATGGTGTGCATATAGCGACCTGAAGTTTAAATTGGAAGCTGAGGTAGGTGAACAAGTTGATCGAGAGATGTACCAAAAACTAGTTGGGAAGCTGATTTACCTGAGCCACACACGTCCAGACATCTCTTGTGTCGGGAGTGTGGTGAGCCGCTATAGGCATGACCCCAAAAAGGGGCACATGGATACTGTGTATTGGATCCTTCTTGAAGACTGCCCCTGAAAAAGGTTTGTTATTCAGAAAGAACGGACATGTGAAGATTGATGGCTACTGTGACTCTGATTGAGCTAGTTGTGCAGACGACAGGAGATCCAATTCGGGCTATTGCATACTCGTAGAAGGCAACCTGGTCACCTAGAGGAGCAAGAAACAGTCGGTGGTGGTCAGATCAACGACAAAGGCGGAAAACAGAGCAATGGCATTGGGGGTTGCTGAACTTTTGTGGCTAAAGGGCATGCTGCTAGAGCTGAAATTGGATCGAGCAGATAGGATGAAGTTGTGGTGCGACAGCCAGACAACCATCAGTATTGCAAATGACCCAATCCACCATGATAGAACCAAGCATATCGAGATCGATAGGTTCTTCATAAAAGAGAAGTTGGACAGTGGGCTATTGGAGCTTAGTCATGTCTCGATCAAGGATTAAGCTACAGATTGTTTGACCAAAGGTCTTAGCTCGAAAGACATGATCAGGAATTGTGACAAGATGGACTTAATGAATATCTTTTGCCCATCTTGAGAAAGGGTGTAGGTGTCTTTTTAGTATTTAGTATTACTAGTGTTTGTGTAATGGTGTGCAAATAGCGACTTGCACATGTTATATATACAATGAGGAATGAAAAAACCTTAACCCTTCTTTTCCACATATAAGTACCCTATGTGGCTGCTTCAGTACTCTGATCATCTCGCAATTCGGGGAAGTGTCACTTTTAACCAACACATAATTTTTATTTGTAACTATTTTTTTTAAATCTTAAAATCTTAATTTCGGGTCGTTGACCTCATCACTTTTGTATCTTCTGAATTACAAAAATCTTCCCAGTAAGTTTATATTTCATAACATGTATGCACAAAATTATCCCCTAGAGAGGAGCAAACTCAGGGAGGAGTTTTTTTGTAATTTTAAAAGATCAAGGAGTGCAACCTATAATTATGCCTGCTCTTAAGGGAAGTTTGGGTAATTAATAGTTTAATTGAATAATTAATTATAGTAGTTTACATCATATTAAAATAATCAGACGATTGTGATGATTTTGATGGTGTCATAACCAAAAATTTGAATTCCCTTAATATGTAGTATAGTTAAAAGGAAAGCCCCCACTTTGATGTTCCCTGTAATTTATATCTGACCCCCCCCCCCCCCCCCCCCCGCCCCCCTCCCACCCACCCACAAACTACCACATGCGCTAGAGAGAAAGGAGAGACCGAGAGAGGCATGGAGTGAGAAGGAAAGAGGGGCAGGTGAGAGAGGAGGTGAAGACAGTGTGCATAGGCACTAGTAATACATAAATATGTGTATTATGCGAGCATGAAGCTCCATGCATAGTAGTATCTATGGGCAGACATATGGGTGCAGCGTGCATAGGCACTAGTAATACATAAATATGTGTATTATGCGAGTATGAAGCTCCATGCATAGTAGGATCTATGGGTAGATGTATGAGTTGCACCCTCTGCGGTATAACATTGTTACCATGTATATTCTATTATTTTTACCCAATTCACATGCCCCAAAGAGAGAGAGAGAGAGGAGGGTGAGATAAAGAGAGGAAGGCGAAGATCACATGCATAGATGCTAGTAATACATATGTATGTGTATTATATGAGGATAACATGAAGCACCACCCATAATAGGGTCCAGGAAGGGGTTGATGCACGAGTGTTAACCCATAACTATCCGGATCTCAATGGAGTAATATAAATATAGCTGCAAGCATGACCATAGAGAATCAATGGCAATAATTGCAAATATACAAAAGGAAGCTGACCTGGTAAGAGGGAGGAAACTCTGCTTAACCTTTTCAAACTCAATGAAACACAAATTACAGCGCTCTAGCCTGTACAGAATAAGTCTAAGTAATTAAAGTCAACAAATAGCATCGAAGTAATTAGAGTCAACAAATTGCATCAAAGTAATTAAAATCAAAGGGAACTCGAGAAGACCTTTGCTCAGCTTGAAGGTCAACGCCAACAGATGAACCAGCCGATAATGTTGAATGGATCACAGGACCAAAGGTTTTGACAAGCTTTAGCAGCATTTCAAGGGAAATGCACAAGTGCCTATTTTCAGTAAAAACAATCAAGAACTTGCATACCAAAATGGAGTTCAAGTATTATGTAAAAAATTCATAAACATCATAACATTGTCAAGCACTCTATAATATGTAAGTTCTTAGCTTATGTGCATCAATTTCAGATGCCATTGAAGTAAAGGCAGTTACAGAAAATATTTTTTTCCTAACAAAATTGCACACTTCTAGCAATCAGCAATTACCATTATATTATTGAAATAATTATTAAAAAATTACCCTGCGGTTGGTTTTTTAATGTATGTTAACAATGTAACTCAGAGAAGAGGTGCTAATAATTTTAAAAAGTAGATGGGAGGTTTTTATAAATGATCCGTGCATGCTTTCATTTACAGAAATCACAAAGTTATACAATATCACGATATTGATGGTTTTCAATCAATGGAAAAAAATCTACAAATGTTGTACTCAGTGAGGAAACTACATTGAGAACCGTCAGCTATTAGTTAATGGTGAATATATTTGGCAGGTGAAGAGACTATAATAGAAGTAAGTTTTAAGTTTTTGATCAAGCTCAAGTACTTTATACACCAATTGCAAAAACAATCTGAACTGTTGCCAGATGGTTTTGGGTGACGTGAGAAACTGCAGAATATTGATTTGGAAAAAAGACCCAATATAATCCTAGGAGAGGGGAACAGCTGGATCCAGGAAGGAATGTTGAGAAACGTTGGCCGCCGCCACAAACCGTTGGCTCCCCCTTGGCCGGCCTATATCTCCTCCATCACCACGTCCTCCACTCTCCAATAACTACCTAGTAACCACCCCCACTACCCAATAACTACCTATTACTATTCATAACCACCCAAAAACCCCACTAACTCCACATATAACTACCTGAAACTACCTCCCTACATTACCATAACAGGCCATTTACCTTCATCCGCCTAATAGCTCCTCCCCACTCAGATTCCCTCCAAAACCGGGCCCCATCTCCATCAGAAATCCCTTGAGCGGCTGCTGTCCAGGCCGTCCCATACAAACCTGCAGTTTTTCCTCATTGCCGACCTCCTTCAACCATCCAGGACCCATTCACAGCCACATTTCCAGCCTTCCCCTGCCTGCACAGCAACCGAGTATCTACCAGCCTCCACCTCCCATATTCCGGCCCTAAATGGTTCTGGGAACCCACTTCCAGACTCTGTCCAGCCACCTTAAACCATTTCCCTGCCATCCAGCCACTGAGCCACCTGAAGTCATTTCCCTGCCATCCAGCCCCTGCCCAACCCTGGGCCTATCCCAGCCAGCCCCCTCCCAGCCCGATTCGTCCAGCTATGCAACTCTCCTTCAAAATTCAAATTCAGCCTACTAATGCTTTTTCAGACTCCAATCTCTCATTCATTATCCAGCAAGCCTTCTATCCCTAATTATTTTAATCTTTGCGAGCCATATTTCATGGTGGTCGGTTTTTTTGTGGAATCATGCAGCAATTCACTGTTTAATGAATATTGCTTAGTAATCGTTGTGCTAAGGCTTAATTCTACTTGATGTGGTTTATCTTTGTGATATTATTTATACTCTTCACAGTTGTAAGTTTTATTGTTAGATACTGTACAAGTCATATAAGCAATTCAATTAGTCATCTACCCTACGTCACAATATCTTCCCAAGGAAAGAACAAAATAGGCATATATCTCATTTAGAATAATTTGGCTGAATCCAGGATCTAACCATTGTTGAGACATCTAGGGCGCTTTATGTACCATACAATGGGAGGATTTTCACTTATTTGCCCCAGTGAAATCTAGATCTCAGCTCCGTTTGGGAGAGTGGTGTCGGTGGCCATTATGACAAATGAAGCTTCAGTGAGAATTGTAGCTCCCACCATTCAGTGAGAAATGAAAATCAAAATAAAGTTTTTAACATTTCTCATCGCACCGGAGCTCAAAATGGTGATTATCAAAACACTTTCATTTTTCCAATGTAGTGAATCAAAAACGCCACTGGAGAAAAAATGGAGTGCGAAACAGAGACGAGTGTAACACACTAACACCAGACTTATTTCCTTGTAAAAGCTCCATGAGGGAGCAAGTTCCGCATGTGCTGTAGCATAATGCTCATCTTGTCTTACTTTTTCCAGCTCAACTTCCCATACTTCTTTCAATTATAAGTGTGCTTAAGCCAAGCCAAATGGGATGTTGTATGGGTCATGGAATCATATTGGCAATATTTAGTAGTTGTTGATAAAGCTGTCCGCATTGATAATATTTTCGAGAGATTAAGGGCATGTCTGGCGAGTCGGTTGGCACAAACAACGTAACAATGGAGTGGAGGAATGCCATTGGCGCCCTTGCGTACAGTTCTAGGTGGAGCGTGAAATGCCAAAATTTACCTTCGGCGTTCACCGCTAAACAATGATAGTGTTTAGGTATTTCTCTATTCCGCCGCCATCAATTATGAGCAGGTGAGCCGCCGGCCTGCCAAACAGGCACTAAATGGCCAAGCCAATTGGAATTTACTAACATAGTGAGAATTTAACCAGTCTTACGTGACTGATTTCTCACTCACTCAATCCTAAAACAAATCATCTTGGTAAATCACAACAAAAATAAACATGGTCAAATATACAAAAACATATTTAGTACATTATTTGCGGTTCAATTGATGAAATATTAGAAATATATCCCCAAGAAAATACCTATCCATCTTGCTGTCCAGGAGACTAGACAACAGTGGAAGGAGACAAGCGCACAAATCCAAGGTAATAAGATCAGTCTTCTCCATTAAACGGGAGATCACATCGGCAGAGACCTGTGTTATTTGGGTAATATAAAAATTGATTTCTTCTAAAAAAGCTGAATAGATTGCCATTTTGGATACCTACAGCATGATCAGAGATCTTCCCCAATGCACTGATCAGGCCCCTTACATCCTTCCTTCTCCAAAATTGTTGTGCCACCTGAAACCCAATGGTCACAGATTAAAAGCCTGCTACAGGTAAATCAATTTATAATTTTAGATGCAGTTCGGGGGTGCTTGAAATTCGCTAGATTGCTTTGAGATTGTAAGAAATTGAAATTATACTACAATTTTGGTAGGAATTGCTAGAATAACATAAAGTGATATAGCTAGACTTCCAATTCAGAAAGAAAATCAGCACAAGGAAGCAAAAAAATCACACTCATACAACTTGTAAAGAAAACATGGGCTACACCAACTTGTGCAGTGTTAAAGAATCGTATAGACCAAATCTACATTGGAACGATTCAAAAAATAAATTTTACATATAATTTATTCTGTACAAATATTAGGCACTATTTGTATAAATTCAAAAAATATTATCTTTTTCAATCAACCAATATTAAATTTAACGTCAGAAGAACAAGATTTGAAGGTTATTGTGTTGCAGTTAGAACTAACATTTGTATAATTTAAATTATTCATGTGTCTATAAATTAGGATAGAAAGGATGTTATTATCCTCATGCAATGATATTGAAAATTTACTCCTAAGCGAAATTTCACATTCACTTCCACATGTAATCTCATGTAGTTATGCTTATACTTGTAAATCCATCTACATAATTCCGCTTCCACAATGCCAGAACTCATTTCACATCATGAAATTATCAACGACAACCAATTGTGTGGTCATCAATGTTGATTAAAGCCAACTCCTATAGATGCATCATGACACCACAATCTTGAAACTATTCGGCTGTGTTTTATTGCTATTACACCACATCTATATCTATCAACCAGCATTGTTCATGCAAACTAAACTGTCCTATTATCTATATAAATCAGGCATTTTAATGCAAAAATGAGATTATTCAAATTGGCATAGAAATCTAGATAAGAAATAGTTAGAATCCAAGCTTCAAATCTAAAACTAATTATTTGGACGTAGAGAGGCTCGAAATTTATATTAAGTGCACAAGTCTATATAGACTATTCTTAAGACATTCATTTTTGGCCCCTAACACGTACTTTTTCTTTATTAGGTGATGTGGAGTGGGTTTTTAGGCCCTTGGCACTTTAGGTCTAACCTGCTCTGATACTATGTTAGATTCCTAGCTTTAAACCTAAAACCAATTGATTGGAGGTGGAGAGGTATGAGATCTATACTAAGTGCACAAGGCTAAGTAAACTTTAGTAGAAACCTATACCAAATTTACCACCACCTAAAATTACTATCCTAAATGTTTTTTTGCAGAAAAAATGAATGTGTTGTGAAATCAACTTAATTAAAAAGTGATCTGCCCCTTCCAATCCGATCGTTGTCGTCACCACTCACCGAAAAACTGTTCCCTGTTAATAGAAGCAACACCTCTAGAATGCAGTAGAACACACAAGGATAGAGTAGCAAGGATTAAGATAGATAACGATCCTAAGGCAAGGCCTGAACAAATTGATGAACAGTCCAGGGGACTCTCCCGTAGCTGTCGATCAGATTACAACAAGAACAAGGTTTCTTTCAACATACCCGGTTCATCCACAAAACCAGAATTTAAACAAAAGCCCTAAAAGAAGATAAAAGATCTCACTACCCTTCCAAAAAAGATAAAATAACAAAACAAAACATAAAATATCTAGACCCCTCCCACGGGTCGCAACACTACTTCCCCCATCAAAAGTTCCTTGACCTCAAGGAACGAACTACGACCACCTTTGGCAGAGGGTCCATAAGTCGTCCCATGTCGCCTCCTCTGGAGAGTCGTTGGCCCACTGAATGAGTAACTGTGTCACTACTCGCCCCTCCCTATTTGTGATGCGCCGGTCCAGTATCACCACTGGTTCGATGAGCAAGTTGCCCTTCTCGTTGACTGTTGATGGCAGGGGTTGTATGAGGCCGACCAGAGGACGCTTCTATTTTTTCAGCTGCGAAATATGGAAGGTGTGGTGAATTTTGGCCTCAATCAGAAGCCCCAATTTGTATGCCACCGATCGATCATCGGAAATGGTTCGAAATACCACGGGGATAGCTTATGCATGTGATGCCCCTGGAGGCTGATTTGGAGATGTGGATTTAGCCGCACCCATGCAAATTCTCCTATCTCCAACACATGCTCAGTGTGCTTCTTGTCTGCCAATGTATTCATGCGATTTTGGGCTCGAGCCAGGTTGAGTTTCAACAATGTCATCACTTTGTTCCGTGTTGCTAGTGACTGATCTGCGGTGTCTAGTGTGGTCGTACCCTCTACGTAGGGAGGAAGAACTGTAGGTTCTTGGCCATATATGACTTTGATGGTGTCATTTGAATCACACTTTGATACGTGGTGTTGTACCGCCATTTCGCCAGAGGGAGCCAGTCAGGCCAATCTCTGAGTTTCTCAAACACATGCAACGAAGGAAGCTTTCAACGCAACGATTCACCACTTTCGTCTGTCCATCCGATTGCGGATGTTATGCTATCGACATGTGTAGTTGAACTTGGAGGACTCGGAACAACTCCTGCCAGAAGTGGATAAGGAAGACGACGTCCCGGTCGCTAACAATAGAGATGGGTAGTCCATGCAAACGAACCACAAAATCCAAAAAGACTTGTGCCACTGCCTCGGCCGTGTATGGATGTAGAATAGCTGCAAAATGGATTTGTTTGCTTAGTCGGTCAACTACCACCAATATAGTCGATTTGTCATTACTCTTTGGAAAACCGTCAATGAAGCCCGTGGATATCTCTTGCCAAATCCATTCCGGAATCAGTAGCGGTTGTAGTAATCACATAGGGCGTTGGTTGTCCGGTTTGCATTGTTAGCAGATGATGCATAGTTGGATGTAATTATATATCTCTGGTTTCATTATCTTCCAATAGAAGAGTCTTTTCATGCGCTTGTACGTGTCTGTAATCCCAGAATGACCCCCATGGGACCCGCATGGTACATTTGCATTCGTTGGTTCCTTAGAACCGGGTCCTTGCCAACCACCAACTTGCCCTTCCTCTTGAGTACTCCTTGCCTCCAAGTAAATTTCGGATGTATCCAGCTTCCCTGAATCCTGATCAACTGCAAGGTGTCCGATTGAAGCTAGTCATTGCGTTTAATGCTGCCTTCGGCACCTCATGAACCCGAGAAAGAGCGTTCGCACATACATTCTCCTTTCCTCGCTTGTATTGTACCGTGAAATCGTACCCCATTAATATGGAGAGGTACAAATATTGTGCCTGTGTCGCCAATTTTTGATCCAACATGAACTTCAAACTTTGATGATCCGTGCGTATAACAAATGAGTAGCCCACAAAGTAATGTCGCCACTTCTGGATAGCTAATACAATGGCCAACAATTCCTTTTCGTATGTGGACAGCCAGACGTTCTTTGGCCTCAACGCCTTGCTAAAGAATGCTATCGGCAGCTCCTTTTGTAACAGCACTGCACCCACTCCCGTATTTGTCGCGTCCGACTACTGCTGAAAATCTGGTAACTATAAGACCGATGGACTGATCACCACATGTTTCAAATGCTGGAAAGCTGTCTCCGCTGTTCCATCCAAGAAAAAGAGCGTTGTTTTAACAGCTCTATAAGAGGTTGTATGATAGCTCCGTACATTTGAATAAACCTCCGGTAGTACCCCGTTAGGCCTAAGAACCCCTGCACTTTTTTATCGATGTGGGTGTCGGCCAATCAAACATTGCCTATATCTTGATCGGATCTATGGCAACTCCTTGCCTGAATATTACGTGGCCCAAGTAGTGGACTTGTGGTAGCCCAAAATCACATTTTCTTCGCTTGAGCATTAACTTGTTGGTACATAAAATATTGAATGTGAAAGCGAGGTGGTCCAGGTGCTCCTCTCACGTCGGACTGAAAAAAATTAAAATGATTTTTTGAAGTTGACCTTGGAATATGTGATTCATCAAGCTATGAAATGTCGAGGGTGCATTGGTCAACCCGAACGACATCACCAAAAGTTCATAATGTCCTTCGTGGGTGCGGCAGGCCGCCTTCTGGATACAATCGTCGACCATCCTCACTTGGTGGTATCCCGCCCGCAAATCCAATTTTGAAAAGTAAAGGGCTTCATGCAGATCATCTATCAATTCTTCGATGAGTGAAATTGGAAATTTATCTTTTATAGTATTATAATTCAATTGCCAGTAATCCACACATAACCGCCACGACTCATCCTTTTTCTTCACCAAAACTGTCGGTGATGCGAAGGGGTTGCAGCTCTGTCAAATCACCGGGGTTTGAAGTATCTTGCCGATGAGCCGCTCAATCTCAGATTTCTGCAGTGGGGAGTATCGATATGGACGTAGATTGATATTTTCTCCTCCGTCCTTCAACAAGAAGCGATGTTCCAGCTAACGTTTAGATGGCAGCCCGTGTGGTTCGACGAACAAGTCAGCTAACTTGTCCAACAGAGCCTGCAACCATGACTGTTTGGTCGGATTCGGTGATTCCCCTTTCACGTGCCAAGTTTGAAAACCCGTTGCCTTCGCCTCCTCGTCACAAGTTACTTCGTTTTTCTTCTCTTGGATTCCACACAAAGCCATCATATTCAACTGCCCCTCCTTTGCTATCAGTTTTTGAACCCTCTTACCCTTGCCGCAAGGGCCGTTGCCCTGCTTCGCTCCGCAAAGAGCGATTTTGCTTCTGTGGCATGTAAACTCCATCTGTAGATTGCAAAAATCCCAGTTAACAGTCCCTAAGGTTATCAACCATTGTATTCCCAAGACCACTTCACAACTGCTCAGAGGAAGTATTAACGTGTCCGAGGTGAAGACTATCATCAGCCAATAGAAATCCCTCACCTTGTACGAGCAGGATATGGTTTTTCCATTGGCCAAACCACCGAAAAGGGAGCTATATGCACCAAACAGCATTGCAATCTCCGTGTCGTTTCTTCATCCACGAAATTATGGGTACTTCGTGAGTTTATCAACACGCTAATGGGTTGGCCTTGGTGTGATGTTGTAACTATCATGGTGTTGTAATGTGTAATCCCGGTCAAAGCGTGCACCAATACTTGGGGTGTTTATTGATCCTCGTCCCCATCGTCCAATTCGAGTGCCTCTTCGCCGCCATCTACCGGTTCGTTGTCGTCCACCGCCTCGACCGCCACTTCCATTGTATAAGCTTGCTTCCGATTGGGCCATTTGTGGGCCACTGCATATGGTAGATAGCACCAAAAGCACAAGCCCCTCCTCTTTTCATCCATTTCCGATGATGTTAACCTACGGTTAACGGATGCACTTGGGCGCTGATGATTGGCGGTGTAGTTACCTGAGGCATGGGGTGCCGGTCGGGAAGCATATCCCTGTATTTCCTCACGGTAGTGACTCTCCTCGATATGAGTTGATTGTTTTCGACCGCGGTATGCCAATTGATGCTCTTGTAGGCAGGCTAGAGAAAAAACCTCCCGGAGGGATTTAGGTTGGAACATTCGAACGCCAAATTGAATGTCATCACGAAGACAGACAAGAAAAAAACTAATAGCATGTTCCTCGGATAGTGACACCGAGTGTAGGGTCAAGTCGAACTCATCTAAATAGCTTTGTACCAAGGCTAGTTGGCGTAAGTTCTTTAGCTCGCGCATGGGATCGTTGAACAGGACCAATCCAAAGTGACTATGCAGTGCCAGACTGTATTCTTCTCAATTCGGTCATTGTCATGTCAACCCCGCCTTCATGTAGGTTTGGTTAGATATGTCACTTAAAACCGGAAACCGTAAACTGAACTGGAACCGCAAAGAACTAGACCGAACCGTTCGCAAATTATTCGGGTTTCGGTTTGAATTTTGGAATTGTGAACAACATTGATCTGGGTGTGGTTCTTACATTTTCTTATCCGGACCGAAACCGAAACCAGAACCGCAACATACAAGTCTCAAGCGGTTTCAAGATTTTTAGACCCGATCCGAACCGGACCGAAGTAGAACTGAAGCACAACCCATTTATTATTATTATTATATTGTTATTTTTTTATAATATATCTATAATATCTATACTTACTATCATGGGCGAAGCTGGTGTAGTTTGAACCCAAATCGTACTCGCACCAAATGGTGTCAAATTTGGACTGAACAAAACCGCACCGCATCAAAACCGTGGTATGGTTTGACATTGATGCGATTTGAAGTCGGTTTTTGCAGTGTAGTTTTGATTTTTATATCGTTACATAATGTATTTTCAATTGTACTCACATATTTTTCTAAAATATTTTTTAAAAATATATAGAATGTATACAACTACTATTTAATGGTAATCATGAAAGAACTAATTGAAGTTGATTGTTACGGTTGTGGATGATGACGAGACGCGCACAAGCTGACTAGACATCGTGGCGAGTTTATATGCGTAGGAAGGCGACGGATACTAGCTTGCCGATCGCGGAAGAGAACCCCAAGGAGTGCGTAACTTAATTATTTCTATTTTGATGTTGTTTTGAGTTTTACTATTTGCAGATCGGTTTTATTTCATTCCACCAAGTTTGATTTTGGTTTTTGTTGGAACCAATTGGAACCAGACCGAACCGCATAGAAGCATGCTGACGAGACGGGCACAAGCCGATTAGACGTCGTGGCGGGTTTACACACGTAGGAAAGTGACGGATACTAGCCCATCGATCGTGGAAGAGACCGCTGAGGAGTGCGCAACTTAATTATTTTTATTTTGATGTTGTTTTGAGTTTTACTATTTGCAGACCGTTTTTATTTCATTCCGCCAAGTTTGGTTTTGGTTTTAGTTGGGATTGATTGGAACCGGACCGAACTGCATAGAACCGGACCGAACCGTTAGTGGCCGGTTTAGTTTTGATTCTTGTTAAACCATAACCGGAACCGTTGACACGACGGATCAAAAAATTATGCTGGAACCGGAACCGATCAAACCAAATAAGGATTTGGTTCTAAATTGAAGAACCGTTACATTAGTGATTCGATTCACGATTATAGTAGAACCGGAACCGTGGCAGCTCTAAGTTTGGTGCCAATAGAGTGTTTTACCATCCATGTGCACGAATGACATCTTCACCTTCATGTCCTCCGACGTTCCATCAATGTCAAAAAACTGAACGCATTTGTAGATCCACTCCATCAATTCCTCCACTGAAATCGAGGAAATTCCAACCGTGGAAAGCGTGTGGCAATATGCGACAATGATGGCGTTGGCGTGCAACTTTCTGAACACTGCTGCTTGCGAGTCTCGCTTGACCGCTCTTGCCTTCCAGTTAGCAAGCATGGATCGCATCTCTTCGTTCATGGCTTGCATCGATCGCGCCAACTCCTCCTGGCTTTGCATGAGCGCCTTCGTTAGGGGTGTAAACAAGTTGAGCTTGGCAGAATTCCCAAGCTCGAGCTCGAGCAAAACATTTCGAGCTCGAGCTCGACGAGCTCATTTTGCATGGCTCGAGCTCGAGTTCGAGACCAATATATTGAGCTCGAGCTTTCAAGCTCGAGTCGACCTCGAGTTGCTCCCGAGCTTTTCAGCTCATTGGCCATTTTTCGTTATATTTATATACATATATATTTTAAAAAAGTCAAAAAGAAAGCTCGCGAGCAGGCTCACAAGCTCATGAACAAGAGCAGGCGAGCTCAAGCTCGTCGAACTCGTTGAACTTGAGCTCAACTGGTGCGGCTCATCGAGCTCACAAGCCGGCTCAACTCAACTTGCACCCCTAGCCTCCATCTCACTCTGATGTTCTTTGGATCGTGTAGCGTAAGACACCGGGATTCTGCGAACACTGCCTGAAAGCTCTAATACCAATGATGCTCCCTTCCTAATTCGATTGTTGTCGTCACCACTCACTGAATACCTGGCCCCTGTTAATAGAAGAAACACCTCTAGAAATGCAGTAGAACACACAAGGATAGAGTAGCAAGGATTCAGATAGATAACGGTCCTAAGGCAAGGCCTTAACAAATCGATGAACGGTGCAGCCGATCAGATTACAGCAAGAACAAGGTTTCTTTCAATATATCTGGTTCACCCACAAAACCAGAATTTAAACAAAAGCCCTAAAAGAAGATGCTGCCCCACCAAAAGAGATAAAATAACAAAACAAAACATAAAATATTTAGAGCCCTCCCGCGAGTCAAGTTACAAATTTCTGTGAACTTTTAAGCTATGGGCTAATTTATATTTCAATAAACAATTTGCAATTTGTATTTCATAAGTTTGCATTACATATTTACATGCATTAAAATTACTAATTACCTTCAACATTTTTTGGGAGGAAAAATGGATGTCGTGAAATCAACTTTAATTAAAAAATTACAATTTTTCGTGAATTTTAAGTTATTGGCCAATTTCTATTTTGATGAACAATTTGCAAGTTGTATTTTGTAAAATACTAATATTGCATTATATATTCACATTCATTAATATATCCTTATATAGTTCTACGAGTGAAAGGCACGGGGCTCCGCCCCTACGACCAATCACGACAGTACCTCAACTGCGATAGTGCATGGGACCCCGTGCCCCGCGCGACATTATCCCGACCACAACATTGTCCCAGCACGGTAGCGCTCTCGTCCCTCGCAAACCCCTGAGTGTTATACTCGGCTCGTAGCTCATTTTTGCGGTGTGCACGGGAGTTCGCGAGCGGAGGGGAGAAGAAATTTTTTATTGTGGGTAGAGGGCTTTGTCTTTATTAGATTACATTTTTTAAATAAAAGAAAAGAGAAATAAATTCTAAAAACTGGAATTTTTTTATAAAGAGGGGTAAAATCGGAAAGTGCAAGTATAACCAAAGGGTGTTTTTACCTTTTACAATTTTTCGTGAATTTTAAGTTATTGGCCAATTTCTATTTTGATGAACAATTTGCAATTTGTATTTTGTAATATACTAATATTGCATTATATATTCACATTCATTAATATATCCTTATATATTTCTACGAGTGACAGGCATGGGGCTCCGCCCCTACGGCCAATCACGACAGTACCTCAAATGCGATAGTGCACGGGGCCCACGTGCCCCGCGCGACATTATCTCGGCCACGACATTGTCCTGGCGAGGTGGCGCTCTCGTCCCTCGCAAACCCATGAGTGTTATACTCCGCTTGTCGCTCATTTTTGCGGTGTGCACGGGAGTTTGCGAGAGGCGGGGAGAACACATTTTTTATTGTAGGTAGAGGGCTTTGTCTACATTAGACTACATTTTTTAAAATAAAATAAAAAAGAAATAAATTCAAAAAATTGGATTTCTTTTTATAAAGAGGGGTAAAATCAGAAAGTGAAAGTTTAACCAAAGGATGTTCTTCCCTTTTAATATAGTATAGATTACATGTGTATACTGTAGTTTAGTTGAAAAAAACTAAAAAAGGATTTTAAGATGCTTTCACATGTCAAGCTTATGTAAAATTTATCTCCTACAATGACACGACATCTTGCATCAATGGATTCTATTACAAGTACAATTTATATCTCCTACAATGACACGACATCTTGCATCAATTGGCAATTTATTGAGAATGAGCATTAAGAAAAAGGAGAAAGGAACCAGATGGGGATCACCCACCGTAGATGGCTCTCCGCAAGGAGGGACTCGCGGTCGTGTATTCGTGCAAGAGGACTTTACCGGATCAGCAATCCGACTCCACGAATGTGTCTGGATTTCTATTTATTGTAATTGGGTTCGTTACATTAACGGACAATCATAGATGTTGGTGTAAGGGATATCCTAGGATAGTTTATTATAAATAAGAGCAAGGGGCAGCCACCATTCTGATTGCAGGTTTTGGAGAAGAAGAATCTGGCGATCCTCTCACGGTGACGATTCCATGAGACCCTAGGCGACAACTCTTATGTTTGTTCTTGTATCCCCGTTCCCCGCCTCCACCAAAAAAACCACTCAGTTTTCCCTCCCAGGAAAACAACTCGTTGTCATCCACGTGAATCACCGCCAGCACTCCTCGGCCCCTCCTCCAGAAACCCCGCAAACTATTCCTCCCAGATCTGGCGTAAAACCCCAGCTTCCTTCCTACTGCAAGCACTCCCAAATCCGCCTTAAATCCCCAGCTTCCTTCCTACCGCAAGCCCTCCCCAGAACTTCTGCAAACTACACCATTCCTTTAACGCAAGCCGCATACAGAGATCTACCAAAAAAAACCCTCCCCCCTTCCGGATTTTGCAATCAGCACCCTCCTAAGCCACTCCTATTTATTCCAGTGTTAACCTCATCCTATGGCCACATTCCAATCAACAGATCGCAACCTCTATAGTTGGGAACATTTGATCTCCACTCTACGGCCTCCCCTTACTTCCTACCGCAAGCTTCCTTCCTACCGCAAGCCCTCCCCAGAACTTCTGCAAACTACACCATTCCTTTAACGCAAGCCGCATACAGAGATCTACCAAAAAAAACCCTCCCCCCTTCCGGATTTTGCAATCAGCACCCTCCTAAGCCACTCCTATTTATTCCAGTGTTAACCTCATCCTATGGCCACATTCCAATCAACAGATCGCAACCTCTATAGTTGGGAACATTTGATCTCCACTCTACGGCCTCCCCTTACTTCGTGAGTATTATTTTGGTGTGGATCTTTATTTTTTCGTAATATTATGGTGATGTGAACTCTTCCTTTCAGATCTCTTACACTTGTGGAACTTTGTTTGGATTAACCCATGATTTGAAGGAACAATTCGTCGCACGTGTTGGATCTTGAGGCACCCTTAGAGAGGGGGGGTGAATAAGGGCAAATAATAACTTTTGTAGAAACTTCAGACTTAGCAAAATATGAAAGGAACTTAAACAAATTTTGAATAGAATGTAAATATGAAATAACTACTTAGAAAATTTTATGGAAAAATGAACATTTATTTCACCAATGAAAAGTACACGAACAAAAATTTCAATTGAGCTTGCAATCGAGGCTACAAGTGAAAAACAACTTTTGTAAATTCACTGGTACTTCTCCCAAGGACCGGTCGGCTATAACCTCTATCTCCCTAGATACAATTAGTAGCCTCCCACTAGATCACTCCACGACCTAGTCGCTGCACACAAGACGACGATTTTCCCCTAAACCGCACAAAGGCCTAGTCGACATTCACAAGGCGGCAAATTCTCTACGGTTTACAAAAAGTAATGGAAAGAAAACACAAAAGAATTCTGAAATTAAAAAAACTCTCTCTGGTCTTGAGCGATGAAGAAGACGATGAATCCTTTCAAAGATCGCCGAAGTTGAAGTGCACGAACGGTCTCTTCTTCGCTCTTGAACTCGCTTGGACACTTAGGAGTTTTTCTGGTCTCTGGAGGTAGTTGGCTGGGATTGCACGGGAATAAAAGCTCCAGGAAGTGCGTAACTGTTGGAGTTAGAGACCGGGCGGTCTGTCGGTCTGGCTTGGTGGGTTATTGACCGGGCGGTCTGGCGGTTTGCCTTCAGCAGTTTGGTTGCTGTGTTGAGGTCTGAGGTCCAAGCGGTCTAGCGGTTGTTACTGGCGACTAGGAGACCGGGCGGTCTAACGGTCTCTCATGGCGGCTTGTCTCTCTCTCTGGCAGTGGCCGAGCGGTTAGCCCTTCTGTCTAACCGCGCGGCTTGTTCCGGTCTGTTGTTCTAGCCGCCCAGATTTTTTGTATAGTTTTAGTCCCACATCTCTTTTTTGTATTCTCTCTTCTCTCCTCCATTCTATATAAGGGAGGTCATACCTTTGTAATAGATACCTTTTTCTGATAATAAAATTTCAGTTATACCATTTCCGGCTTGTTTTAGTTCGCTTCTCACATGGTATCAGAGGAATCGATCTTTTCACTCCTGATTCTGTGCTTCTCTCTGTCCACCGCGGCTTGCTCTCCGGCTTGCGCCCTGTCCGCTGCGGGTCTCTCCTGTCGTTGCCCTCTGTGTGCGCAACCTGTTTCCTTGG